>PVJA010003688.1:53007-92795 GCA_004027025.1 Myocastor coypus
TTTTTTTTTTTTTTTTTTTTTTTTTTTTTTTTTTTTTTTTTTTTTTTTTTTTTTTTTTTTTTTTTTTTTTTTTTTTTTTTTTTTTTTTTTTTTTTTTGCGCCAGTACTGGGGATTGAACTCAGGGACTTCACACTAAGCCACATCCCAGCCCTTTTTCTTTCTCATCTTCAGACAGGATCTTGCTAAGTCCTAAGGGACTGAGACCTTGCTGGGCTTGAAGAGTGCTGGGATCCAAGGCTCATGCCAGGCTGCTCTGCATTCTAGAAGCACCCTCCAGCCCAAGGACTCTGCTGGGCCTGGAGCACACTGGGAATGACCAACGTAAGCAGATGTGCCCAGATTCCCAAGGCTGTTGCTGAAAACTCAATAGCCATTGTAAGCTCTTTCATCTCCCCCCACTGTGTTGGGCACAGTGACATTACCTCTAGGTAGCCTCCAGGCATAGCGCCTGCTCTCAAACACCCCATCGTGTTTGCCTGCTGCCTCTTCCCTGCCCCAAAGCTGTGCCCTTCTCTGCCCTTTAAGTCTTACCCCCTTGTTCCTGTCAAGAATCCATCAGGACTGGAAAAGGCACATTCCAGAGCCAGGCCACAGAGGGAGCCAGGGCTTTCTCAGGGTGTGTATATAGCCCAGGGAGGATTGGGAGGTGAAGGTGGATGGGGCCACCTCTGTGGGATGGAGAGAGCCACATGCTGGACAACACTCCCAGGTGGAGGACCTGCTCCATGGCCCAGGTGCCCAGTAGCAATTCACATGTGTTTGGGGACCCAGCACTACTGCCATGAGCACCTTTGTCTGAGCAGCTGTCTGGGGCAGGTGGAGCTGTTTCCTTGCTTGTGGATGAGGCCAGATGACAGCTAGTGAAAAGTGGACCCCACGCTTGGTACACACAGACTGCACACCACCTGCTGTTCACCTGGGAAATGACTGAGCGGGGCTTACCTCATCTCCAAGTAAATGTGCAAATGCTCCCATCCTAGCACAGTTATCTGGGGTGCTCCTTAGTCTTCCTGCTCTCCCCCAGACCAAGTTTTTCCAGTCAAGGAACCTCTTCTGGTCCTGAGATCCCTCTGGCCGTGGACATGAGTGGAAACTGGAATGAAACTTTCTATCATTCCTGTTCTCTCTGTTGTCACTTTGCTCTGAGATGGAGCGACATGAGCCTTGCAGAGAGCTGCACTGTGATGGGTTTTATGTGAAATGGGGACCAGGTGCTCATTAAAATCCCTAGCTGTGAAGATATAGCATTGACTATCATCAAATTCCACTTACTGATAAAAATTTGTAGTCTCCAAATAATCCCATTGTGAGTCAATTATCAGTAGTCAGAAATCCATGTCTTGCAATTTTTCTTTGAGACTTGAATTAATAATGTTATGAAGCTTCTCCAGTCACTCAGGTTGTTTGTTTGTTGGTTTGTTTGTTTTGGCGCAGGGCATCAGCAATACAACCTCAACTTGCCACAACTTCAACTGTGTGATCCACCTGGTGTTAATTCAAGTCCAGAACATTTTCCCTCACAAGAAAATGTGCTGTGCTTCTAACTTTCTTTTCTGATAGTAGAAAAGAATAGTATGAAAACAAGACACTGACAAAAATCTGCCAGAAAGTTTCCCAGATATTACCTGTTAATCCATCCTCCTTTTTAGCAAAAGGCCAACATCATGAGTCTCTGCTGAATTAAAGTCTAATATAAACACCCAGCAAGTCACGGACTCTTTAAGAAAAAACTTGAGAGACCCAGATGCCATGTCCTGCTTTTTCACTATGAAATGGCTTTGTAACTCTGGATGAGCTCTTGTAATCTGAACCTCAGCTGTCTTATCTGAAAGGGGATTAAGGGCTCCCTGCCTATCACACAGGATGGCTGCAATGGTCAGATTAGATCCCCACCTCCACCACCACCACCACACAAGCCCTTTCACATTTACAAAGTGATAAAGATAGCTGTGGGACTGGCAGGCCACCGCTTCTGCTCATTCAGGGGCTCTGCAAAGCGGCTCTGTCCTCTGCTTGCAAAGGTAAAAGTAAGTGAGAGGAGAGCAGCAGGTGAAGGAGGACACCTGGATGACTCTCCTTGAAGAGGAGCAGTTGTCTCCATTTCATCTGAGCCTGACCCTATTTCCATGTATTGATGTGCACAGAGCTGGCTAGGACTTTTCTTTATCCCTTCAATTGGCCCTACGCAATGTATATTTGTCTAGCTGAGGTGCTAATGTGTAATTGTTAAAGATGACAAGCAGTATTTCTCCAGAAACACACACACACACACACACACACACACACACACACACACAAACACACACACACCTGTGGTTCCCTTGAATGAGCCAGGATGAGGTGGGATAAAAAAACCAATGCTCCACACTGTTGGCTGGGATCCAAGCTGAGATAGAAGCTATGACTTCCTGGGGCTTGCGAGACTCTACACCAGAGCTGAAGCCCAGACCCCAAAACATTAGGCACCATCTCATTGCGTTATGCAGATTACTCTTTCTGTATATCTTTTCTGGTTATTTCAGACTTCCTACCTGGCCCAGCTCATGACACTCACCTACTTCATGCCACTCTCAGAGTCACTCATCCTCAAGTGACTCCCTTCTTTGTGAATTAATGAAACTGAGGTTCAGCCCTGGGTCAAGGTCTTTTTTGGGGACAACTATCCTCAGGGCTGGACTTAGGATCCTTTGGCTCCCCACAACTACAAATATGCCTTGGTATCTTTATTCTCATCATGGTTTATACTGTACTTGGTAGATTAGAATTAACTCACTAAAATTCCAATCACTTCACCATGGGATTACAAATATAAGTTTACTAGGTTGTGAGGAGGACTGGGAAATGCTCCTCATAGCAGATATTTTACAAAGACCTTGATAGTGTAGGGTTAACCACACCCCCCACATTCTCCTCACTGGGTTCCCCAAATGAGTTCTGCAGTCCTATCTCATCAGCCCTCCCAGGAACAGAATTAGAGAACTCTAGTCACAGATAACCTATCTACTCTCTACCCTTGGAGAAGAGAGGCTATCACTGCATTCTTGGGGTCCCATTCCTGTTTATCTTCTCCAGAAGACAGCGAAAGAGACAGAGGTGTCAGAGAAGGGAGCCTGCAAAGGACCCTGGGCCCCCCTCCAGGACTGGAAGGGGACATGGAGCGAGGCTCCCTGAGTAGAAGTTCTCCCTCCCCTCCCTGGTGACCCTCTGGGAAGTGGCAGGTCTTGGGGGAATTGAGCTGTGGCAAAGCCAGGCCAAGAAATAGCAACGCATTAGTGGTGACTGTGGACGGGGGTCTGAGGTGAGCGCTCTGGATGGATGGGTGTGCTCCAGATCCAGGAGGAGAGGCCCCTGCAAGAGGCTCTGAGACTGAATTTCCCACCATCCTCGCAGGACTGCTATCATGGCAGATTGATTTTAATTTAAAATAAGAAGAGAAATGTGACGTTCCGTGTGCGCTACCATGTGGTGGAATCACATGCCTGCTGCCTTTCTGCAGCTTTCTGGCAGATGCTCCGCTTTCTCTGGTGCTCCAGAGTTCTGAAAAGACAGTTGTAAAGACTGGCACAAGCCTTTTCTGAAATTACCTTCTGCTTCCACCCCAGAGAGCACTTACCCTGGAAAATACCAGTCCAGCAAATACTTCCTTTACAGCCTGAAACCCAAGCCAGGGGGTGCCACCCCCATGCACCTTTCTACTCAGCTGTCAACCCCAAAAGAAGAATAACAACAACAACAAAAAGTTGTACATCTGAGCTCCTTTAGGTTGTTATACCAAAATACCAAATACCAGGAATCTAACAACAACAACAAAAACAGATTCATCCGTATAATTCTGAAAGCTGGGAACTCCAAGACCAAAACATCAGCAGCTCCCATGCTGGTGAGGGCCTGGACTCTGGCTCTCACACCCACCCTCACATGGCAGGGTTAGCTGTGTCTCAGGCCTCTTGTATGAGGGCACTGATTCCATTCATGGGACTTGCGTCACCTTCCTGGACCTCACCTCCTCTCAGCAGCACTTTCAGTCTCAGAATTTTAAACATTGGAATGCCTCACAAGAACAAAATCACTTAATCCATTGCACCACACATAGAAGTTCCAAACCTGTAATTGAGACTGTAATGTCCAGATTAAAGTGAAGGCTATTTCACAAAAACCCAGGTCAAGAAAAATGTTGTGGTGACATGTTCCCTTGCACCAGAGCCAGGGCTTCACATGGTCCCAGCCAGGCACCAGGCAGGCTGCTGCTCAGGCTTCTATTGAGAGGGTCCCATGCCAGGCTGTGCACAAAGGATCATGCCTGCTCCATGGAGGGCACACAGTGCGGAGGGTGACGGCGACAGCAACTGTGGAGGCAGAGGCTTAAACTGAAGAAAAAAGGGCTCAGTCATAAGAGGCATAAATTTCCCTCCCCTTCTAGCTTGAAGGAGAAGCTTTGTAGCCCAGACAGGACCATTTCTTCTTGAAAACCAACAATCTCTGACCATGGAGAAGTAATTTCTGAAAGGAGCCACAGACATAGAGACAGTTTGGCTCCTTGAGCTGGGACGGTGATGTCAGCCATGCAGATAAATTCCCAAGAATCTATCATGTCTCAAACAATGTTTTACTAGCTCATAAAATGTTCCTCAGCTCTTTCCTTCTTCTGGGTACTATCCAGGGAATACTATAAAATTACAGCAACGGGTTATCTTTCCATTCCTTCTTTTTTTTTTTTTTTTTTTTTGAGAACAGGGTCTTGCTATGCAGTTCAGGCTAGCTTTGAGCTCACTTTTGTAGCCCAGGCTGGTCTCGAACTCGCACCAATCCTCCTGCCTCAGCCTCCCGAGTGCTGGGATTACAGGCGTGCGCCACCATGCCTGGCCCATTCCTTCTTACTGAGAGTCTGATTTCTTTTAAACTGAGACTAATTTCTTTCTACTCTACAAAGCATTGTTAAGTGGGAAAATTCATTCTAGCACAAACGTTGCATGCTTTGTGGAAGAATAAGGAAAAATTTCTAAACTTCAGGTTTTGATGAAAAAACACAGAGCTGGATAAGGACCACAGTATTGAAATTCCCACAGTTTGCCTTTCTGCACTGTCACCAAATCATCCCTCAAGGCTGGCTCATGGCACCTCTGTGTCCATCCTGCAGACCCCAAGACTGAGATAATGACAACCCAGCTATGAACTGCTCCTGGGCACTCAACAGCAGTTGCTGAATTAATCCCCAGTGTCCTACCACCCCAGCGTCCCACTAGTTTCTGGACATTGCCATGATCATTTGCAGCAACACAAGATGAGATTCAAGAGATCACACAGGAGTAGGAAAGAAGATTCCAAGATAGGAAGAGTTGGGAGGGGGGATCTTTGGGAGGAAAAAGCTTTCTGTGGGGGTGCCACACTCAACCTGCTGATTGAGCAAAAAGTCAGTCAAATTCAGTCGAACATTTCATTCACGTCTAGCCGTGCTTCCTTTCTACAGAGTGCAATTGCCCATCTCAAAGAATATTTGAAAGTATAAAATGTCAAACTTGTTACTGCCTCAGAGCTGTGAGTGCATTCGCATTACTGCCATTTTCCAGACGGGGAACCAAAAGTTTGGAAAACGCTTTTGCCTAATGTCACACAGTGAAATAAGTAAAATCAGACCACCTAGCAACCTAGCCTTACCGAAGCCAAGTTCAGAGTTTCTTGGCCAATATTTTAGAAGTTCTTTTGGAGATGAGATTACTACAGCTTGTGCTGTAGGACAACAAAGGAAATGTTTGTTAAAGAGGAACTAAACGTTCATTAGGAAGCTGAATTTTAAAGAGATGTTCACTCAAAAACTCCTCAAACTACTCATGATCCAAACGGCAGAGGGTTCTAGGGTTGGGACCACCAAAGACTTTGCTCTGGGTTGGGAAAGATCTTGAAGGTTTTCCATGTCCGATGAAGCACTTGGACAGACTTGGTCCCAGGTATCCACCAGGACTTGGCCTCCCAGAGCCTCCAAGAAAACCCTAGATATTTCAGGCCTCCTGTGTGCTCTGGATCTAGATCCTCTGGTCCATGTGAGAATCTCCGTTCTCTGTGGATGACTCAGAGAAACTCAGACTCTTGATTGCTGCCACATTCTGCACTTAAAGATCTAGCATCAGGACGATATCCCCAGAGGTCGACTCCAGCTTGGGCTCCACCACAGAAGAATCCCAGGCCACAGCACCAGCCAACCCAACCATGAGCCCAGAGACTCACACCCAACTCAAAATGCAGAAAGCAAGTGGGCACAGACACTGCACTGTCATCCAAGGGCAATAAAGTTTATGTGTTCCCAGATGTGGGTTCTCCCACTTAATCAGTACCTCCGCCATCCAGTGAGAACTTTTCTCCAGCAAAGTGGGAAGGCTGCTCTTTGGGACTAAATTTAGATTTGCCCACAGGGGAAGGGCTCCAGCTCTGCAGGGCTGTGGCCAGAACAAGCCAACACTTTGCCCTGGCTGGCGACACAGCTCCATGTCCAATCCAGGAAGAGTCCAAGATGCCCTTAGCTCAGGACTGTAGGGCTGGGCTTGTCCCCCCATAACTGCCGCTCAGAAGGTGCCTGGGTTTGGTCTCTGCTGTTCTCTGGGAACAACCACTCAATACCCCACCTCAGAGACTCTCCCCATCTAAAGTCCTTTCTCTGGCAGCACTCACTTCATGGCCCAGAGCACATGCGCAGAACACCAGGAGAGGCAGCCTATATGGGAAAGCAAGTATGGCCCTGATCACATGGCTGGGTGGTCTCTGCTCACAGAAGCTGCCTTCCCTCAAGGAGCAAGTTTCCCTTTGCAACTCCCAGGACCTGTGTGCCACACCCCCACAGTCCTCACCAACAAACTGCTGTCAAACTCTGTCGCATCTCAGGCTAGAAAGGGCTGGTGAGATGGAGAGATGGTGACAGTCATAAGTGATCCTGCCCCCCTCATCTTGTGCTCCTATAGACAGGACCGTGGTCACTCTTGGGTGTGAAATAAGCTAGAGATTCACCTTCTAAAAAGTGTTCTACTCCATATAGTCAGGGCCCCAGTGTCTCATCCTTATAAGGGTCTCCCAGACAGTGATAAACACTTCATCCCCTGCCCTTCACTGCCAGGTGCCCTCTACTCAGTAATAGCATTTCCTTCTTGATGGTTAATAGTTCACATCTGCCTCCTCTGAGACAGCAGCTATGCAATGGGGAGGCACCCTGGCCCTCTTCTATTTTTGGTCTCTGACTCCTCTAAACATTGAATAAATGACAGATATCTCAGTGAATGAATAATACTCAAATACAATGTATAAACAGTCTGATTATGCTGTGTTGGTTCCCGCCTTAATGAATGGGCCTGGGATGGAGTTGAGGCTAGTAACTTCCCATTAAGGGGAAGAGATGACCAGAATGACCCTTTGCCCTCTCCCTATAGAGGAGTCTGAAGGCCTTGCTGGGTGTGACCATGCCATTGGTTCTTGCTAACTAAATAATTGGGCTGCCTTATATATTTCTTTCTCCCTGCCTATCCAGAGATGGAGGCTACTCCAGAAGTAGGAGCTGCCCTGGGTGGGGGCCTCTCTCTGGAAGCTGCCCTCATAGCCACAGTACAGCCCCCCACTGGCCAGAAATCTTGGGACTAAGTGGAATTCCATGACTGCTACAACCAGGGGCAGCTCCTCTGAAGACCTCTCCTCACCAGTCCTACATGGACACACACAGTGATGCCCAGCAAAGCAGGAGTAGAGGCGTTGCCTTAAGTGGTAGAGGGATAGCTGAGTGTAGCACAGGCAATCATCCACCTCCCAAAGCTAGTGCCCCATGTGAAATTCAAGAGCTGAGCACATCCACGTTACCCTTGCTGACCCAGGCTTGCTCTGCATGTCACCCTCAATCAGGAGAGAAGGAGAATGTCAGTCCTGTCAACAAAATGGCATTCATGACAACCAGACATTTCCTTAGGAGCTTGGGCTACAAGGCATGGCGTTCAAAACAGACCTGGGATTATTGGGGGGAAGGATGGCTAGGATGCCATGTGTATTTCCTTCAAGAATAGGGAAATAGTGACTGTGGGTTGTCCTGTGTGTGTCAGCTGGATGCTGAAGACTCTGGACTCCAGAGGCAGGAGTCGTTGCCCTCTACTGGATGGAATGTCACAAGGTCTCTGGGATGGGGATTTGCAGGTACCTAAATGCTTTTCAGCTTTCCTAGGATGCGCATGATCCTGATGGCAGTGGAGATGAGAAAGACAGTGGACCAGGAGAGGGGAAGATGGAAAATAGAAGGAGGGAGAAAGATGAGAAGCTGACCACTGCAGTGAGGACACCCTTCAGCTTCCATAGACGGCATTAGTGTCTTACAAAGTGCATCCACACCAGTGGAGTTCTTGAGCCTCACAATTGCCCTGTGGGAAGCAGGCGATGCAAAGTTAGTGACTTTGGGGAGAAGTGAATTGCTTGCTGATGGATTCAGAGCCCATAAGAGCCAGAGCTTTCATTTTCTCTATCGAAGAGATCGCTCATTCATGCACTCTTTCACAGACATTTGTTATGTGCCCGTTCTGTACTTAGCCCTCACTCTATGGCCAGGAATAGCAGAGGACAAAGAAAAGACCAGCTGTTATGCATTTCTTGAGGGGCCTAGGGGAGCAAATGGAAAAAGAGCACAGTGTCACAGAGTGATGAGTGCTGGGAACCAATAGAACATGATCAAGATATACCATGTCCCTAAGCTGAGAGTGAATTTGGCAGATAACAAATTCTGCTAGGTAAGATGTTCAAAAACGTTATTTCTAAAGAAAAGACCAGTCTTGGGGCATTCAAATATAAACCTGAAAGTCCCTGGTGGATCTCAGAATGTGCTGTGGGAATGGTCATTTGCCCAGATACTTCTTTAACAAAGACCTAACTATACAGGTTAGAAATGACTTCCCAAGGAACAAATATTAACAAAGGTCCTACTACAAAGATATAGAGAGTGTACTTCCAAGCATCCATCTGATTGTTCTTTCTCTAACCATAGCCATTACATGAATTGAAAGCTTTTTTTATGATATCCCAAATCTGCAAACAGCCCAGATGACCTGCACCAGGTGAACAGCAATACAAACTGGAGCGTGCAGGGCCTCAGCAATGAGAGGGAAGATAGCGCTCCACAGTGCCCACGTGATTCAGTTGGCACCCGAGGCTTTGGCATGGTAGGAAATAAGCCAGTCCCCAAAGCTTTCATCCTGTGTGAGTCCGTGAATATGATGTTTGTAAGAGGAAGTCATCACAGAGGTGGAGGCTTCCTACAGACAGGGAAGGGAAGGGAGTTGTGGAGACTGTAAAGTGGTGATGGGATAGCCCTAGACTTGTCATGCTGGTGTCACATAATTCCATGTGACAAAGCATCATAGAATTATGCGCTAGAATGTACACAGATGCAAGCAAGAGCAAGCTGGTGAAATACGAGTAAGATCTGTAATCTACCCGATGATTTCCAGCCAACTATAAGATCTTTGCTGGGGAAGCTGGGTGATGGATACACAGGACTTGGTCATATCCTAGGTGCACCCTGGTTACAGATGCTTGTGACCTGTAATTTCTTTTTATTATTTTTATTTTATTTTATTTTATTTTCCTTGTTTCAGAACTTTTGTTTGTTTGTTTATTTATTTTTATGGCTGGCTCAGCCTGCCCTGAGGGCAGGGCTGGCGCAGCGTGTGGTGCCAGGGATCGAACTGTGGTTCCTGAAGCCGCCTAAGCTTTCCTAAGCAGGTGCTTTAGACCACTGAGCCATCCTGCTGGGCCCCTTGTGACCTGTAATTATGTCAAATCAAAAAGGAAAACAAAGACAGGAGAGGAGGTAGAGGAGATATACCCCAAACTGAATCTCAACCATTTCTATCTTTAGCTTAAGACAAAATGACTAGATTAAAGAAGAAAATACATATTAGGCCCTTACCGTGTTATCTGTTTCTAAGTAGAAATGACAACTATCTGCACAAAGTACCTACGGGTGAGTATAGTCCAAGTGGAGGCTTTGAATATACAGAGGAAGGCTGGGCTGCTCATAAGCCTGAATATTCAGAGATGCTTCTGTCTTTTTTTTATTTTTCTATATTTTAGGGAAGGGTTTACAGGGTGTTCAGGGTCTCGCTACTAGATCCGACTCATAGTGATCCGCCTGTTTACAGTCTCTCAAGGGCTGGGATTATAGGTGCACACCACCATGCCCAGTCTCAATTGCCCTTTCAGTGCACCCCAGGGGCAGGGAAGGCACAGCAGGCAGGACAGGCCCGGGGATCAAACCCCCAGCCCCTGCACCTGTATGCAAGTGCTTTAATCTGCTGAGCTATTTGGCTGGCCCTTGAGAAAAAAAAATTTTTTTTGGCTGGCTCAGGCTGCCTTAAGGGCAGGTCTTATGCTCTGCGTGGAGCTGGAGATCGTGGTCCTCAATTCCTGAGTGACTTTGCCAAATCACGTGTTTTAATCAACTGAGCTACTCGGTAAGCCCCCGTCAGAGATGCTTCCGGATCACAGGATTGTGCTGGGTCTGGGATGGCCACTGGCTCATTGACTCCTCTGTGCTGAAATGATCTATTGGGTCCATTTCACCCTTGTGGAAACTGAAACCCCACCTGTTAAGGTAATTTGGAAAACATCATGTCTCCGCCAGTAGAGGACGCAGGATATGGATCCTGCTGGTTTAGTTCCAAATCTCATATGGTTTACATTGGGTCCTGGGCTCACATTGCAGCTACAATGATGAAGGAGAGCGGACCAGGTGAAACCGACATGCCCTGCACCTTTAGACTCAATTTTTTGTATTCAGATATAAAAGTTTCCCAGCACTGTTTATTAAAGAGGCTACCTTTCCTCCTGTATATATTTTTGGCGCCTTTCTCCAAGATCAAATATCTGAATGTGCCTGGAGTTGTTGTTTTTTCCATTCTGTTCTACTGATCCACATACCTGTTTTTGTGCTAGTACCATGCTGTTTTGATTACTGTAGCTTTATCCTATAATTGTGAGTGTGGGATTGTGATGCTATATGCTTTGCTTTTATGATGCAGGCTTGCTTTTGCTATCTGGGACTCTTCTGATTTCATATATATATATATATATATATATATATATATATATATATATATAAATGTATTAGAATTCTTTTCTCTATTTCAGTGCAAAATGAAATTGGTATTTGAGATGAAATTAAATCTGTATATCAGTTTTGGAAGTATATCTAGTTTGATTATCTTGCTTCTGCCTATCTAGGAAAAGAAGTTATCTTTCCATTTTCTTATGTCCTTTTCAATTTTCTTTATCAGAGAGATATGGTTTCACCATAGAGGTCTTTCAATTCTTTAGGTTAGTACCTAAGTAGTTAATTTTTTAATGCTATTGTGAATAATCTTTGCCTAATTTCTTTTTGAATGAGTTAATTCCTAGCATATAGAAATGGCATTTGTATCATGCTGTAATATTGAATTTGGCTATCAGTGAAATTTTTTTGGTCTTGTGAATAAAGGATTATACCATCTGCAAATAGTGACACTTTAACCTTGTTCTTTCCTACACATATCCTTTTCGTTTCTCTCTTTTGCCAGATTTTTCTGGCTAACGCTACAAGAGCTATGTTGAACAGGAAGAATGATAATGGACATCCTTGTCTTGTTGGTGATTTTAGAGGGAAGGCTTTCAGTTTTTCCTCATTAATATGATGTTTTATCACATTGAGACAAAGTCCTTCCATACATATATTTTAAAGTTTTTATCATGAATGAATGTTGGATTTTGTCAAAGCTTTTTCTGAATCTTTTGAGATGATCATGTGATTTTTGTCCTTGCTTCTGTTTATGTGATGAATTATATTTATTGATTTGCATATATTGAATCATTGTTGCATTTCTAAGATGAAGCCTGCTTGGCCATGATGTATGATCTTTTTGATGTTTTATCACATTGCATTTGCCAGAAACCTGTTAAAGATTATTACATCTGCATCTGGCCTGTATTTACATGTTTTAGTTGGATCTTTGTCTGGTTCTGGACTTATTTATTTATTTATTTATTTGTTTATTTATTTTTAATGAGCAGAACATATTTATTGAGGGAAAGAAAGCTCCTATCTGAGAGAGGGATGGGGGGGTCCTAAGTGGGTGTCCCCCCCGGTTCTGGATTTAAGATAATGTTAGCATCCAAAAATCATTTTCAAAACAATCCTTCTCTTTGAATTTCACTAAGAAGTCTGAGGAATATTGGTGCTAGATGTTCCCTGAGGCTCTTACAGAATTTGGTTGTGAATTGTTCAGGTCCTGGGCTTTTCTTAGATTGTAGTTTTCATAGTTTGGGTCTTTTGCAAGAGGAACAATACAATACAGGGTATACTTCATAAGATTATTTCATAATGAATCACCAAAAGAATCATGTAACAAGAGTGCAGGAAATCTGTCCACATACTAAAGACCAAAGAATCCAGCTGTGAACCTTGACCTTAATATCCTGCCTGAGTCTATCTGAAAACCTAGACCTCATAACAATGCCTCCCACCAAGTCCAAATGGAGGACTAGATCCCATAACAATGTCTCATACAAGCCTATTTTATAGGCCTGTGCTGGGAAGGTCTAAAGGTCAGTGGTGAAAGTTAGAAAGTGTGTGCCAGCAGGATGAAGCATCTGTGCTAGCAGGCTGAGGGATCTGAACTGGAGCCAGGAAGCAATTATCAAAGTAAGAGCCAGAGCTCCCCCAAATATTACTATGGCCATCTTCAGCAACAATGAGGTCCAGGCTCCTCCAATGATGAGGAAAGCTGAGTTCCTATCAAGAAAGCAAACACAGCAAGTTTCTCCAGAAGAGCAAGCAGTGCACCATCATCCCTTCTGGAGCCAGGAAGCGATGCTCAAGGTGAGGGCCAGAGCTCCCTCAAGGTGAATTGCAGCCATTCTCAGGGACAAGGAGGTCCTGAGCTCCTCCTCCAATGAGAACACCCATGTTCGTCAAGAAAGCCAGCATGACAAGGTCCTCCAAGGGAACCAACAGCACCTTACAGATTCCAACAGCACCCTACAGCTTTCCTAGCTGCCTCTCCCTTTCTCTGCCAGTTTCACCTCTTGTGCTGCTGGCAACAATCCTCAGGTGGACCTCTCAAGCCATTATAATTTTATGAACTTTGTAATCTTATAGACTGTACCCTGTATACTTCATGCCCAGCACCAATCTAGTTCGGTTCAACTCTTGAGTAATAAGTTGACCACCAATTGGCAATTCACTATAGCAGGCTTCTTCTTCTTTTTTTTTTTTTTTAATCACTGCTTCAATTTCACTGCATGTTATTGGACTGTTGAAGATTTTTAAATCTTGTTGGTATAGTTTTGGCAATTCATGTATATCTAGGACTCTTTGCATTTCTTCCAAGTTCCCTAATTTTTGGCATGTTTGTGAAGTAGTAGCTAATAATTTTCTGTGTTTTAGCAGTGTCCCTTGTGCATTTACCTTTTCTTATTTCTAATTGTATTTTCTTTCATTCTTTAAGATTGGCTGTTTGCCTATTTTGTTTATTCTTTGAAGAACCAGCTCTCTGTTTCATTGATTTATTATAGTATTTGTCTTCATTTCCTTTACTATTCTTTGATCTATATTACTTCTTTCCTTGCACAAGCTCTGGCTTTGAATTGTTCCTGCTTTTCTAAGACCTTCAAGGGTATCATTTCGTTCT
The DNA here is from genome assembly GCA_004027025.1 of Myocastor coypus. NCBI lineage: Eukaryota > Metazoa > Chordata > Mammalia > Rodentia > Myocastoridae > Myocastor > Myocastor coypus. The sequence continues at coordinate 66,685 of PVJA010003688.1, forward strand.
TTATTTGGGCTAGTATTTTTTTTCTGATGTGTGCATGCACTTCTACATAATTTTTTCATATGACTGCTTTCATTGTGTCTCATAAATGCTCATATGCTGTACTGGAATTATCATTTAATTCTAGAAACTGTCTTATTTCTGAATTTTTTCTGACCTATTGATTATTCACAAATGTGTACTTTAATTTTCATATGGTTGTATAGTTTCAGTGACTTCTTTTGCTATTTATTTCTAGTTTTTCATTGTGTTCTGACAATGTGCATGGCCAATTTTTTTATTCTTTTGCATTTATTTTTGAGATATGATTTATTTATTAACTAGTACATAATCTATTTTGGAGAAAGTATCTCATACAGCCCCCCAAAAAAGTATGTTCATTATTACTGATGGGCCAAACACTCTGTATATATCTACTAAATACATTTACTTAAATGTTTAGTTCTACTCTGATATTTCTGTGGATTGTCTACTTCGTCGATCTGTCTGTTTGCAATAGTGGGGTATTGAGATCCTTCACAATAATTATACTGGCCTTTATTTGATCTTTTATGTCTGTTAGAATTTATTTTATGAAGTTCTGTGTATCATGGCTTGGTGCATACATGTTTATAATTGTTATATCTTTCTGTTGAATGGTGTCTTTAACCATTTAGCTCCTTTGATCAGTTTTGGCTTGAACTCACTTTGTCTGAAAATAAGATAGCTATTCCTGCTTGTTCTTAAGTTTCTATTGCATGGACGATTGTTTTCCTTCTTTTGATTTTTTAGTCTATAAATTTTCTTTTGTGTTACATGTGTTTCTTTGTATACAACATACTATGGAACTTTGTTTCTTGATATATTCTGCTAATCTATGCCTTTTGATCAGCAGGCTGAGTCCATTTACATTGATGGTTAGCACTGACGTGTTCACTTGTTCCCGTCATTGTGTTAGTTTCTTGTTGGTACTTTGCTTTCTTGCCCTTCATTATAGCTTCTGTCTAGATGTCTCCCCAAGGCCTTATGCACCTTTAGGTGGGGCTTCTCAGGGAGTGTGAGTATAGTATAATGGTGTGTGTTGCCTGGATTAATCCCCTAATTGGACCAACATAGTTCCAGGTGTGGCTGAATGGATGCACTGAAGAGTGAAGCCCCACCCGGGCTGCGAGCATCATCAATCAATAGAATCATGGACTAGATGAAATGCAAAAGGACAGATTTGCTATTTTCAGCCTGCAATGCCATGAACTATTTCTCCTCTGCCATGACACCCTGCAGTGGAGCTGCCCCTTCTTGGAATTTTTTTTTTTACCTTCTTCACTTATACTTCTTACCAATACCACTGGCAGCTTTCTTGGCTTCAGGTTTCTTCTCTTTAGTGTCTGGCTTCTTATGTTTGTTTGGTTTTCTTCACCATCTTGCAAGATGGGAAAGAGCTAATGTCATCTTCAGATCTTTTTAAAACTCTCCAAGCACCTTGTCAAGCTGTTTCACCCCCATTGCTTCCCTTTTAGATCTATTTGCTGTATAGTTTTTTATTTCCTCCCCATCAATGCTCCCTGCTGAACTGGTTTTAGGAGAGTAGGGGTTCTGGGAGGTATTTTGTTGCCTTGCTCTTTTGTATTTCTGTTTTTATTATGTGCGTGTGTGTGACAGGGAGATAGAAACAGACAGACAGACAGAGACAGAGAGATTGAATTTATACATTATTTGGCCTAGTGAGCTATTCTTTAGGAGTAAGTCACAGTATTATTTATAACCCCCAGACAATAAAGTTCTTGGCATAAAGTTCCTGCTCTTTTTAAAATTCAGGCCACTCTACTAATTTTGTTACTAAGAGCTAATTACCCTAGTTTTCTAACATATTCTGACATCCTGTCCTTTGCTTCAAATTTATGCCACTCTACAGAAGGCCTGAGGCCAAAAGTGAGCTACTTCTCTGAACACTCACTAACCTGTGTGTACCATCTTCTCCCCCGTTTTCTAAGGCTGTGCTCTCAGTGGGAATACAAACATGGCCATGGATTTTTTTAAAATGCCAAAATGGTCATGATTTCAATAAAACAGACCAGACCTATATTATGTTCCTCAGTCTCGTAGCCCTGACTCAGTGCCTCCGTCCTTCCTCTCCACTTGCTCTGCCTTTTGAATGAAAGATAATATGAAGCTGGAGTCTGAACAGGCAGAAGAGGAAAGGCACTGTGCAGAGCGACATTTTTGCTGACACAGGATGAGATGAGTTGAACTAAACTCAGTTTAGCTGCAGTCAACAGAAAAGTAGGACGCAAACCAGGATTTAACAATCAAAGCATTAAAAAGAGAAAAAACAAAAGGAGAGGGGAAAAGGAGTCACCACAGGAAATAATTATTTGGCCAATTACGCACTTTGTCAAAGGCTCAGCCCGTGCACATGTCCACCGGAGGCTACACTGCATCCGTGATGTCTGCAGCGCCCTGTCTGGTCTCATTAGTTGCATAGGCTGAAGAGGTCTGCAATTGTGCTGGGCTCCAGGGATGCAAAGGCGTGTGCCACTGAAGCAGGGTCTGCCACTGCGTGCTCTGGGATAACTCTGAGTGTTGGCCAGAAGGGAGTCTGAGCGGAGGAAGCTGACTGCCCACAGGAGGCCCACAGAAATCACTCTCTGCCCATCCTCTCTGGCAGGATTCAGTATGGTAAATGGTTCAATTCAAGTTAAGATTTTCAATACAGAGATGCACATACATAAGCAAAACCTCACATTTTATCTAATACAGTGGTACCTTGATTCGCACATTTAATTCATTCCACAGTTCTAGAAAAGAGCCGCATTCACATTTGTGCAGGAATGGTGGCTGCGATCTTCTTGATCATCCAATGCAGAGTTCACATTCCAAAATTTATGAACTGAGGCATCACTGTAGTTGAATTTGAAAGATTACACACACACACACACACACACACACACACACAGAGAACCCAGCCCAACCTTTCATCTAACCACATACTTCACCCCTGAGAACACTCAGACCACTAACATGAAATCTCAAAGAAAAATTCAGGGCGTGCTATTAGAGAAGGATCAACCCCTGTGGGAAAGAAAAATGAAAATAACATCCACACCACTAGTGTGAAATCCCAAGGAAAACTACAGGTTGTGCTCTAAAGAAGAATAAACTCTCTGCAAAGAGAAAGTGAGTACAATATTTTCAGAATAAAAATCCTTCAGTCTGTAAGGAAGTTTGTTTCTTAGCCTCAGGAATGCCAGCCAATGCTTCAAACATCTTGTGAACACAGGGTGTCACAGAACCCAGCTGGAGCTCATGAGTTTGTTCACTGTCCCTGCTGAGGTCCCATCATTCACCTGCTGATCTCACAAAACCAGCTACTTGCAAGGAAAATACACCCAACATCTTTCAAATTCACATAAATTAGAATCTAATTTGGGCAACATGGCACAGATAAATGGCAACTTCGCCATGGATTAGATTCTAAGCTAAATACTTCTTGTGTGAGTATTTTGTTACTGCTGCTATTCAACAGATGTGGAAACAGAAGTACACCAACTTTCTTAGCCAGGAAGTACAGGAAGCAGAGCCTGAGACACAAACCCTCGGATCCCAGATCGTGCTCCCTTCTGGTCCCCTGTGGGCATAAGACAGGCAACGGAAGGCCACACAGGGACCCAGAGCATTTCCAGAGCAAGTTGCTATGGAATAATTCCTGGGCCTGCTGGAGGAAGCTCTGCAGGCTGTGGGATTCCAACTCTGAATGAAACACAGCGACTCAAGCCTGTGAGCCCAGAATTCTGGGATGCTGAGGCAGGAGAATCACAAGCTCTGAGCCAGTTTGGGTACCTTAACTTAGCAACTTAGCAAGACCCTCTCCTAAAAACAAAAATTTAAAAGGAGGAGGTTGGAGCGTCTTGGGGATGCAGCTCATTGTAAAGGCCTAAGTTCAGTCCCAAACAATGAACAAACAAACCTTTAAGATCTGTACAGAAAGTGCTACCTAGTACATAAGAGTCTATGCTTCACTGTGCTGTAGCACTGACCCGGGTAGAACGTAGTCCAGAAAGGACCTAGCCATAAGTACCTCTGAGAACTCAGCCTGAGATTATGTGCATTTCTTGGTTTGCCTCAAATAAACCCTCGCTGTGTGGATGCTGGGATCCAGGGCTGTATGTGTGCAAGCCAATGCCAGGCAGCCCTGTACCTGTACCTGTATCTACATCTGCACCCTCTCCACACACACATACACACACATATTCACATCTGTGCTTCTATCCACCTCCCCATCCCACCTACATCCTTAGACGGTATCCATCCACTGCTCAAGCCTGGGTATCCCACTTACCCTGTCAATCTCCCAATGCCCACCTCTCCTCCCAGCATTATTTCAAGACATAAGAAGACTCAGGCCCTGGCCATCACTTCCTCTCAGCAAACACCACCATCATCATCTACTTCTGCTGATGCTTTTCCTGGGGACCTCAGAGCTGTCATGATGCCATAGTTACCTCTATCATGCTATGATTTCAGTGGTAGGAGGAAAACCCACCTGTCCTCAAGCAAGAGAGGATTCTGAAATCAACAATGATACACAGCTTTAACATTTGGGTGAATGACACACCACAGACAGGAGCATTTTCCATTTCTTCACTGTTCTTTTACCAGTGATTTCAAAGGCCTTCATTAAATCATTGTAATCTAGACTTGAGTGATGATGGTAAAAATTAGGTTTCTTTTTACCAAAGTTATTTTTCTAACAAATACAGAGCAAGATATTTATATCCAAATGAGACCCACGCTCCTCAAAATATACCATTATGTGGGGCTCAGATTTATTACAGTGCAGCCCACTTTCTCCCCAGCAGGGACATACATGTACATATGTACACATATACACACCCACATATGTATATGCATACACACATACACACACACACAATCATATATCTGTCCTTATGAGCAGTGCTTTTGCAACGACATTAATCACAAGCACATCACTGTTAAACTTTCATAGTGCTTGGCTATGATTTGTGGCAAAGTCCGAGGTACTAAGCTCCACATCTGACATCTTTGAAAGAAGACAGTCAAATGAAAATACAGTGCGGAGAGGTGTGATTCATCTTTATTTTGATGGATAACTATTTAAGTGTGCCATAGAGCCAAAGCAAACCCATATAGTCATTCTGTTTTCACTTTAAATGTGATATTTCATGTGTTACAGGAGGGATTCCCTGTTTTGTTATAAAAGAGACTTTGTGTTAGATGGTTTTGCTCGATCTCACATAAGTAGAATTGTCACAGACATGTTAGGGTTGCCCAATCTGAACAATGCTGGTAAATTAGATGAGTGAAATGCATTTTCAACCTAACAATAGTTTCAACTCCTGTTGGATTTATCAAGATGGAACCTCACGGTAACTCAGTGAACACCTGTATTTGCAGGTCAAAGTGAGATGGAATTGGGGGAAAAGCACTGTGGCTTGTAATTGCGTTCTTCAGACAACTGAACTAGGGCAGAAACAATGCAGAGTTGTTCTGTATGCAGCCAAACATCCCTGCTTAAGCAGATACTAGAAACATCCTGGAGGCTCAAAGAACCTATTTTCTCACTGCAAAATAGAAATCACAGCTGCCTGCCTAAGCCAAAAGGCTCTCTAAGGGCTGCTTCAGGTAAACAGCTCTCATCTGTGTCTTCAGAAGTCATTTCTACTGGAGTCCAAGCAATCAAAGCAGAGATGTTGCTGCCTGGATGCTGAGGAAGAGGGGCTCAACTATAGCCCCCAGGAATATTGCCCCTGAGCCACCTCTAACATCTGTTCCCTCTGCTCAAACTCCAGCATGTGCATGGCTAAGCTGATTGTAGAAATGCTCTCAGTAAAGCATAAAGCCCAGAATAAACATCAGGCTTTTCTCTCCAGATTTGTTCTATCAGTCAGGGGGCCTGTCATCTGTAGATGTCCACTGCCACCACTAAGATAACAATCATTTCAAAACAGTCATCTACTGTGGTTGACACTGGTCTTGACCTCTAGTAATTTGCTGTCTACAAAGTGCTTTCCTGTTCCCTCCAATAATTCCTTCTAGCAGACAGAATACTACAGATATCCTGAGTTCCCCCTCCTCCAGTCATTCCATCTAACACTAATTAAGGCATTGCTGCAGAGGGATTTTGTAAATGGATTGAAATTACTGGTCAACTAGCTTTAAAATAGGAAGATTAACCTGGATTATCAGGGCACCTTGGTGTTCTCAGATGGACCCTGTAGGGCAGAAAAGGAAGAAGGTAAATAAGTCAGACTAAGTGGAAGAGGGAAGCAAAGGACAGGTGAGCTACACACAGGTCAGACAGGTGTGACACAGAAGAAGACTCAGGCTACCATCGCTGACTTGAAAATTAAGGGAGGTCACAATTGGGGGAAATCAGGTGGCCTCAGAAGCTGAAAATGCCTCTGACCATTAGCAAGAGAGGAAATGAGGACCTTGGACCCACCAACCATGCAAAACTGATTTCTGATAGGTCTGGAAATGGGTTCTTCCCAGGAGCCTCCAGTCAGATAATTCTTCCTGCCCACTCAATGATTTTAGTTTGGAAAGACCAGTAACAGGCCTTTAAAGAACCATGAGACAGCAGATAGGGACAACTTCAAGCTGCCAAATTGGTGGTAATTCATTGGGACAGCAGTAGAAATCCAATATAACCACTCTTAATGTTTTTGTGAAATTTTCAGGCTTCCAGAGAAACCACACTATTTTGGGATTTGCCTGGTTCAATTGGCAAACATCTGAATATCCACAGCCTGGCATAAGTTGGGAGAGAGGTGGTGCCAAGGACAGTAATGAAGATATTTCCAGCTCAGATAAAGGTATTATTTGAAAACAGACATTACAAAAGTAATGTGCATCTAGTAGGAGGGCCTAATCTTGACTTGTTCCAAGAATCACTTAGAGGAGTTCTCAAATCCCTATTCCCAGGATGAGTACACCAAAATCTGAACGTAGTAGTCACTATCATGTCACTGATACAAAACAGCCAATACCCACAGTTTAAAAGAGAGGAGGGATAATTCGGCTCATGGTTTTGGAGTTTCAGTCCATGGACTAGATGATCCAAGGCAGAACACCATGGTAGAAGGCTGCTATGGTTTGAGGCTAGATTTCCCTCTCCCAGCCTTATACAATCATAGATGGGTGTCTTAGTTACTCTTCTCTCATTGCTGACACAAACACCCGACACTCAAAATGAGGGAAGGAAAGGTTTATTAACCTCACAGTTACTGCAAGTTTCAATCTATATTCAGCTAGCTCCAAATTAGACTGGCACATGGCAGAGGACAACCTTCCATGGTGGCAAGCAGAGAGCAAGAGCGCTGAGAGAGTTAGCTACAATTCAGGCAGCTAAAATCTCTTCCTACCTTACACTGAAATGCAAATCACCTGTCCCAGGAGAGGGGCAGAACCCATTTCCACAATAATCAACTATGAATTCCAGAAGCCACCCCATGACTGCATTAGGCTATAGGGGGCACACCTATACACAAACTTTTTCAGAGCCTGGCTTTATGTAGAGTGTGTGATGCTAGAATAGGGCGTGTGATTACTAAATCATTTCACTGATTAGCTTGACATTGCCCTGATCCAGGTAGCCTAAATAAGAATATAAATGGCCAGAAAGAAGCTGCCAAGATCCCTTACTTGCTTTACTATCTTCTACCTACAATGAACTACTATTCTTCTGCAATGCTTGTTTGCCATGCCTCACACCAGCTGACTAGAGCCTGAAGCTTCTAAGAACTGCGAGCCAAATCAACCTTTCCTTCCTTCACTTTGGGTGTTAGGTATTTTGTCACAGCAGAAAAGTAACTGAGACAAGGGGCATGGTAGAGGAAAATTATTCAACTTATGTCAGTTGGGAAGCAGAGAGAAAAGAGATGAGTTGAGCATAAAAATACACCACCAGGCCATACCCAAATGATCACCTCAAGCCAGGTCTCCTAACAGCACATTCAGTTACTGAACTCTACCAAGGATTGATCCACTGACAAGTATAGCATCCTTATGATCTCATCACTTTCCAAAAGCCCCACCTCTGAGACTTTGGGCAGATTCAAATCTGAACCAACACAGTCAATAAGATAGAGATCAATGCTTTTTAACCCTCCCCAGGTGATTCCAGTGAAAGACCTAAGGCAAGACAAAACTGTCTATCAGAATGCCTGGCTCAGTGTGTACCTGCCTCATGGGAAATCAAAGTGTTCGGGGACACTTATTGCTCAGTTCCATCTACAGGACATTCTGTGCTAAGCTCTGGAAAAGATGACTATTTACCACCAGACAATGTCTGCCTCTTGCACTACTGAGCAATTGTATCAATAACTAAGGTGCACATAAAAATAATCTACTAACACCTGAACACAAATTTTTGTTTTTAAGTATGTTTTATGAATTCTACCAAAAGGTTGAGCCTTTTTCTAACTAGTCAGAGGTTCTTGCCTTAGGTCCACAACTCTTTTACTCTGTATGCACTAAAACTAGGGCCACATAGATGATGCCAAAGTCTGCTGCCTGCTGGAGCAAAGCCAGGCTCTGCTCTCTTTTGGCTGTATGTGTTAACTCCCTGGATTGCTGAGCCAAAGGAAAATGTTCCCTATACCACCACCATCCTGGAACATGATGCTGTGGAGTTCTCTGCTGAGAGAAAAGTCTTTCACTTCTGCAACTTTTACACTTTAAAGATAGGAGTCTTGCTCGTTCTTGCAATATCCTTATGCCAAATTTTCTATTTTTATATTCCCTCGCAGAAGCAAGTTCTCCTCCACTCCATCTTTTTACTAAAAATATAGATTTACTAAACTTGCTTTCTGGCCAAACTCACAACATTTTACATCATTGCTCTGTGCTCTTTGCTCTTGATTCTCATCATGGATCTGGCTAAAAGCTCCCAACAGTACCCAAGCCACTATCTTAACATTAGCCTTCCTGAAATATCTTCCACTAGATCAATTAATCTGCTTCCCTGAATCTGAATCTGAATCTCAGATAAAGTCTCTAGACAAGAGCAAAATGTAGACAAATTTTCTGCCAAAGTACAGCATGCAAGTCTGGAGTCTAACAGTGAATGGAGTCAGTCATTATTCCTGCCTGAAATGTCCTAAGTCTAGGTTTAACTGGATGCATTTCTATCAGCATTCTGACCTTCTGAACTCTGATTAGAATCTCCCACCAACTTCAGTTTACAGAATTCTAGGGCCGCTTCTTTAACCAGTTTCTCCAAACCTTTCCACAAGCCCATTTCATAGACTCCTGAACCACATGGCCTCACTCCTGGTACCAAATTAGTTACTTTTCTCGATGAGACAAAAAAATTAACAACCCACAAAGTTAAAGGAGGAAATTTTGATTTCAGATCACAGTTCATAATGATTTCAGCCTATAATCAACTTGTTCCAAGGCAGAGTTGCATGGTAGAGGCCATTGCAGAGGAGAAATGGTCCATGGCATGGTAGGAAAAACAGAAGATAACATTCAATGGCAGGAAATCTGTTTTCTCTCTCCTTTACATTCTATTCAGGCTATCAGCGTGTTGATTGATGTCACCCAAGGTGGGGCTTCCACTGTCCACACCAGTATCATCCTTAATCCATATTCACACACCCTAACCCAGACACCTTCTAAATTCTCTACCAATGACGATATGAAGTTGGGGGGGGGGCATTTAGATTCAAGCCATAACAGACACCGAGTTGATCCCAGTGATCAAATGGCTTCCTAAATTCACCCCACACAAAGTACTTGACACATGGAGATGGCATTCTCCACTGTCTTAAAAGCTTTCCCACATTCTAAATACCTGAAAGTCCTTTCTCCACATGGCTTCTCCCCCAAAGACTTGGTGAAAAATTCACAGCAGATTTTATATGCTGACAAACACATCCAGATGGTATTATTTGAGATCAGATGGTGTGGAAGCTTCTTCTGGAGAGGCCCTGTAGATCTCGCAGTCTAAGCTCACGTGCTGGTGAGATGATCTGAATGTCCTAGTTACTTTAAGTGTTCTGCTTTGCATACATGAATCCACTTTTATGTGACTCACAGCTGATACAAACACCAGAATTTTATTTGGCAAAACAAGCTTCCCCATAAATCATTTTTTGTACACACAAATGTGACTCTGTCCAGCATTCCCCTTGCCATAACCTAGCCTAGGCCCTAGAATGACAGTTCCTCAGCAGGTGCCACTACTGTACCTGGCAGCTCCTTCTCAGAGCCGTGACCATTCAGGGAGTGGCAGGCATGGGGCAGCCATGTCTGGGGAAGGGAGCGTGACCATAAAAACAGCAACTAAAAGGTTTTTACGGTTAATGCAGCTCTCTCCCACTGTAAAAGGCTACCTTAAAAGCTGCCATTTCCTTCGCATTAACTGAAGTGGGAGAAATGGGGAACGGAGATGCCCACAGCTATTATGATGGGCAGGGAAAGTGTGTGTGTGCACGGAAGCCACTGATGGAAGTGCAGAGCGGGCCAGACAGGGAAGACTGGTGGGAGCTGCTGTCAGCTCTTATTCACACAGTGTGGTAAATTGAGGGCTGTCGACGGCAACACCATCTTACTCAGCTGCTACCTAAGTGCTTCAAGGCAAGACCTCAGAAGAATGAGTAAGCCTCCTTTTAATATTTAACCAGATGTTTTCTTTCTTTTTTAGCCTTCTTTTTTTATTTTGTAAAGAGTGTGAAAAATGGTTTTTTTAAAAAAGCGAAAACTATAGCCACAGAATGATCCAAATTTTATAAAACATACTGTACAGAATGTGCATATATGTGTGCAAGAAAAGACTCCTTTTTTATGCTAGATTAAATGTTAATGAAAAATCTACATTTTTGTTTCAAAAAATGAATCATATTTATTTTTGTGTAACAGAATGGAATTTTTTACAGCAAGTCTGTATTATAGCACAAAACATAAGTAAACAAAAGTTAAAAACAAAAAAGAAATACAGAATTTCACTAAACAATTATAAGAATTCAATATTGGTCATTATATTTCATATTTTTGTCTTCAAATTAGTTGCTCAGATTACCAGCTGGAAGCATGCAAACTTAAATAGAAGAGAGGCAAAAATGTAAGTGTTAGCTGTTATTTTCAATAAACCAGTAGTAGAATTATTCAAGCTATCCTGTGTATACACGTATACTACATTTATTTTTCCCTTCTTTCTTTCTTTTGTACCCTTCATATTTTACTGACATTGTCAGGTTCTTAACCCTGGGTAGTATGGTTGTGTTCATTTTTGAAAATATAGTTTGCCAGGATTGGAATACCTGTCATTCTGGTCTTCTAATTATGCACTGCTTCTAATGTCATATCAATTATTGCTATACTCTCGCTCAAGTAAATGTTTATTTAAAAAATAAAAAGAAAGAAAGAAAGAAGTAATAAAAGAGAACACGAGACAAGGAAAAATGCCATAGAAGTGTATCACTACAATTTTATAAATGGTTAAATTCCTAAATTTCTGTGTAACAATGCATAATTTTTTCACATTCTATAAGGATTTAAAGTTTAAAATAACAACAATTGATGGAAAATACCTCTTTAATGTTATGTCTAAGACATTTGATATTCAGACAGATAGTGATGTTAAGCTCAAGTGATTTTATTATAGGGGAACAATACCACTAAGCTTCTCTTCTGGAGGGTTAACAACTTAAATTTGTGGACCAAATAATTAGAAAAAAATAAGGGACACAAGAATAGCCAATATTTTCACTCTAGCCCTTCAAAGTCAGTGAGGACACAGGACTTAAAAAAAAACCTGTACTGTAACAGCCTATAATTCAGTGGAGTCCCAAATTTCCTGTTAAGGAGATTAGGGAGCTGCAGAGGAAAGTGACTGATGATATGTAGTGTGCCTCAGGAGAGTCACCTAGAGAGAAAACATTCTCTCAGGTTTTCACAGAGAGCAAATTGGTCAAGCAGTAGCCGTGATTCATCCAGATGGCTGACACTGACAAGAGTTCTGCAAACCTCAGTACATGGATTCACTGTAAATCCTGAGGGGACCTGACTGACCTTGTCAGATACAAAAGTTATATTTTTTGGTAATATAGGTCTTGCTTTATCTTGGTCTTAACCATCCAGCAGAAAAGTCTAACCTCGAGATATAAAAAGGAAAGCCACATTAATATGCTCAGTAGTAAAAGGCTCAAGTCCACAGCTTCTGATAATGCCAGAAGAGCTGATAATCTACTACTGTTATGAACTATTGGATTACATATACAACTACTTTCTCTTTATTCAGTGAAAAGAAAGATTTGCACTACTGATGTTTAGACAAGAAATCATGGCTGCATCTTGTACTCTGAATAACTACAACGAAGACAACATTATGCAATGTATTAATTATTGTATCTGGCCTTCTAACCTGTTGTGAAACTGTCTCATTGCTATTGCTTTCACACTAATATTAATAAAAATAAATTTAAAAAATAAAATATGGTTCACCTCTCATGGAAGAGGAAGGTGAGGCTGGTTTGCAGCTTTGATGATGTCTGAATTGGTGTTGGACATCATGGAAAACCCAGGTTTTGTTCCCCAGCTTCTTTGTCAGTACTTCCACCATGCTGGCAAACTGGGTTCTCGCATCCACTGAACTTATCCCTGTTGTGATGGTATTAGTTAACACCCTAACAAAATAAACTAAGATGACTGCTACCATCATATAATGAAGATATAAATGTCAAGGAAGAAAGGTACCAAGAGCTCACCAAGCCATACCCGACAAGGGAAGGAATGAGCTAGAATATGTTTTGTTAGCTATTTGTGTTTTATGGTAGAATGGAAAGATCATGCTACCTGGACTACCAAACTCTTCCAGAAAATATCCACATGACCAATGGAACCAAAATACAGTTCCATTTTACCCTCAGACAGCAGCTGTACTTCTACCTCCTTGAGTACTGCGCCTCCAGGTCTCAGGTCCATCCCTGTTTCTCTAGAATCCCTACCTTTGTCCTTCGGGTCCAGCCACCCTCTGAGCCCCAGGGCATGTTCCCTGAGAGGCACAGCACTGCAGACAGCATCTGAGACCAAGCACTCCCACACTGCTGTCTTTTCTCAAAGTGGACTGAGCTGATCACTTGGTCATGCAGTGACCCACACATGGCACACATGACCCACAGTGGCATACCGTAGATGGCCACTTAGAGCCTCTGGGGCTGCCCACCATGCACCCTTTTCCTGCATCATGAAAAATCCCTCCCTCTATCTCATCCCCTGCTTGCACCTCATCTCTGTGTGTGGTATACCCAAACAGCTCTGTGCTGCAATCACAGTGGGGTAGGTACATAGATGAGGCCAGGCCTTGAGACACTCTTAATTATTTCAGTGCCATTGTTGTTCCACCCAGTTGTCTTGTGCTTTCTCCCATGTCACACACACCATTTCCTCCTGCACCCATATATCTGAAATGAAAAACAAAGATATAGACAACCTTAGGAGAGGAGAGGAGGAGAAGGCAAGGAGGATGACGAGGAGCAGCGGCATCTGTTCTTGTTCTTCTTCTACCTTAATCTCCCCTTTGGGCCTCTTTAATACACCCCACCATCCTGAAAGGAAAACATGAGAGATCAAGCAAGCTGGAAAAAAATGAAGCGTTTTTCTGCCCATCCCCCTCCCCACTCCACCACCCTAGACCCCAGAGCTAAGAATGACTCCATTCTTCAGGAAATTTCAGATAATATTGAGGCCAGTGTCAGAACAGTTTCCCAGCCTATACAAACTAAGCATACTGGCTCCTGAGGGAGATGGTATCAGGCACAGAGGAACCCCTTGTGCAGGAGATGGTGTCACAGGATCCCTGTATTTGCAGAAGGGATGTGAAGTTGGACCAGCTCCAGCCAAGCAGGCAGCAAGCCACACCATTTACATGAAATACACAGTGCTGGGCCCACCACACAGCCAGTAGCCTTTGATCTTGGTGGACTTCTGAATCATGTGTGACTAAAGAATTCTTAACAAAGAATTATTTCAGCTCTCTCAGTTAATGAAAAACCATCCTGTACAATTTATGGAAGTAAGAGACCAGCATTGGAAAGAGGGGAAAAGTCATAAAATACATCCCTGGGAAACTTTAATGTGACAGCTCTGTGGCCTGTGTGTGTCTCTAACTCCACACCCCTCAGATTTATTGGGTTTTACCAGAATTCACTCTTTTTAGAAGTGGGATTTGTGGAGATAATCATGGGTGGGTGGGGATATACCCAAGCTAAAATGAAACAAGTGAATATGACACAGTCAGGTAGTAGAACTGTCATTACTGGGCAGTGTCAGCCACAGCGCAAAACACATGTCCTTCAGCACAGTCACTGTCACATGATCGAATGATCAATGGATTGTGGCCCGTGTGACCAGAATGCCACAGAACCATGCTTCACAAAGGTCCTCCAGGTACACCCAGGATCCAGGACCGCGGTGGATGTGACCACTGCACAACAGCGTGCAGCTTGCCAAGAAGGGAAGTGCCTGTGTGTCAGCATGGTGTTCACTGCAGATCCATCACCTAGAGTGGATCACTGGGGCAGTGAAGAGAAAAACCAGAGCCAAAAGGCTAAGACGTGAGTCATGAAACATGCCGAAACCATGTTCCTTCAAGGCTGGGCACACCGCATGTTCATTCATCTTTTCTAGGATCCTTTTTCCAAGAAGAAAAGGCAGGCCTCAGGCCAAATTTTGTTTAAAGGTGTATTATAGGGAGGGGGATGTATAACACCCACATTTATTTTTAGAAGTACTTCCATCCATGAATTATGAATGTTAAATTTCTTAAACATTGTATACTAATCAGGGAAATAAAATAAAGTATCAAGCCGGATGTGGTGGCGCACACCTGTAATCCCAGCTCTTTGGAGGCTGAGGCAGGAGAATGGGTGCGAGTTCGAGACCAGCCTGGGCTACAAAAGCGAGCTCAAGGCCAGCCTCAACTGCGTATTGAGACCCTGTCTCAAAAAGACCAAAAATAAATAAATAAATAAACAAATAAATAAATATCAAATTTTAATATGTAGAATATAGAATAAACATCATTTTCAACATCCATTGTTTACTTGCTTGCAAGATCTAAACAGTAACAGCAGAACTAAGTTCTTATGTGAACTACGATGAAAACAAACAAAATTCTACAACAGAAATTAACTTTGTTTCAATTATTATACCAAAGGTAGTCATCAAACATGACAATAGCATGTTTCATAACAAATCTCACTTACCCTGACAGCACATGTTAGCTTTCCTTTCCCATTTGACAGGCCAAACTTGTCACTTCTCTTATTTTCTTCTTTTCTTATGAGGGTCTTGTTGTATTATACAATGTGTGCTTAGGAAAATGTAATGTCAGTAAAGTAAAATATCAAGTATATACTGAGTGCTTAGAATAAACAGCAACATTTGCTACATCAACGGTATGCTCACAAAATCTAAAAAAAAAAAAAAAACAACAGAAATAAATTTCTATGTGATCTACATGGAGAATATAAATAAAGCTCTACCACAAAAATAATCTTTACTTCAATTATCACACCTAAGGCAGTTTTCACACACAAGAACGGCATGTTCCCTCCACAGGTATCATTTACACAGACAGCATGTGTGTTTTGTTTTCCTGTCTTCTTTGGTAGAGCATACTTGATACTTTCTGGTTTCCCTGTTTTCTTTGGAGGTTCTTGGGCTGTTTCACCTGACTATTCATTGGTCTGTTCCAGAATTTTTTATGGAGTTTTTTGGACAGATACATATCATTCTTCTTCTGTTGTGTTTGGTCATTTATCAATGCCACTCAAAATGCTCTAAGATAGTGGTTCTCAACCTGTGGCTCCCAATCCCGGTGGGGGTCGAACGACCAAAACACAGGGGTCTCCTAAAGCCATTCCGAATCATAACTGTAGCAAAATTACAGTTTTGAAGTAGACACCAAAATTATTTTTTGGTTTGGAGTCACTGCAACATGAGGAACTGTACTGTGGAGTCACGGCATTAGAAAGGTTGAGAACCACTGCTCTAAGAAAACTTTTCTGTGTTATTTTGTGCTGTTATTTTCTTTGTTAACCATGAAGTTAATTATGCCTGATATGTTTCAGATCCAGTAAAATTCATCCACAGGCCAATGCTTCATGTCAAGTAGCATCATGATTGCTGCGTAACTCAACACCATCCACTCTGCTTTTCATTTCGTTGTGAAAGGTAACCATTTATGGATTTATTTGAGGATTCTCCTTTAATCTCATTTGTTTCTTTGTTTGTCTGTTTGTTTCAATGTTTGTTTGGTTCTGTTAGCCTTGAACTCACAGGATCCTCCTTTCTGAGTCCCCTGAGTGCTGGGATTATAGGCACCACCACGACAGCCAGCTTCACTCTCAATCTTATTATCATGATGTAGTGTTGGCAGTATCAGTACCACTTTGTTTTTCTTCATCATACAGGAGATCAATGTTGTGTCTTGCTGAAATTCAAAGATTGTTCGATACATTTCTGTACTGAGAATGTGCAACATTTTTCAGGAATTCCACTTTGTTCTTATAATAGTTCTATGATCGTCAACTGTTTTTGCTTTGTTTTGTCTGTTCATTTGCTTTTGCAAATATAATATAAATGGACAACTTGTGAACCGATTGTCAAATGTGACACTTGGGTTGCATTTTGAAGAAGGAACAACAGTTCTGTTCCCAATGCCATATGGTTTTCTGCTGCACAAATAAAGATCTGGTCGAGTTCCAGGATAAGTTTCTAAATTCAAGATGTAAGATGTCATATATATATATATATATATATATATATATATATATATATATATCCACATTTGGAAGGTTTACTTGGCATTGGCATAGACTATCAAAATCTTCAACTACCATGAAACGATGCAAGTTGTGAATGCTTTGCCAATTGTGAATTGCTTGCAGTATGAAGAATGAAGAGCTCAGAGGTCACTGACGATTTTACATCATGTTGGGTACACACGTTGTATAAATTGCTTGACAATTCAAAGCAAGGCTTTCAAAAAACAAGCAAACAGGCAAGCTTTCAGACATTTTTCTTTCTTTGTGGGTCTTTTTATCATCAAAACTTAGGCAATTTTGAAAGAAACAAAATTTCTTAAGTTTCTTTATTGTTATAATAAAAAAAATCTCAATGTCACATCTTTCACTTCTCCGTAAATCCTTTAGATTTTGACCCCTAGAACGATAATTCCCTCCTATCAAGCCTTGTTTTTTTAGACAGATAGTTTTCATGATAGCTATATATTTTAGTATTACTATTGGTAGATATAGAATGTTTTACTTCAATTTCATTATTATTGCATTTCAAAGAATATTGTAGTGTGCCATCTATTACAAATAATTTCCAACATTGAATAGCAGGGTTGACATTTCCTCAATAGAGTTCACCCCTAGGAAGAACTTAGTAACATTTTCCAACCTACTTCTAACATTGGATCTTTCGGGTTTGCCTAACCATTTGTAACATTTCAATTAGTCAAGTACTTATGTTATTGGTTTTTTCTCATCTGAATCAGTCTTCATTCTCTACTTCTCCATCTGTCATCTTTTGCTAACTTCTTTGGTTTATGGGATCCAAGTCACCATCAGTAGCTGAATCGCCTTATGACTTGCTTTCAACCTCCTCCTACAGCAGATTTTCATTCAATATTGTGCTGCACTGAGCTACTTCCCCAACAAGAAAAAAATTTAAAGCATGTAACAAAATTACATATTCACAAAATGTAACACAGCACATTGCATGGACAAAACTCCCACATTTACAGTGATCCACATGCACACACCTTGCTTTTCACAGTGAGCACAAAAATTACTTCCCGTATTCCTCTAGCTCAGCTACTAAGATGCACATCCCAGAACTATTACGCTAAAGTATCTATTCTCATTAGAAAATATGGTTGTTGTGCATTTTACCTAACATGACGTAAAGTCATCAGTGATCTCTGAGTTCTTCATTCTTTACCCCACAACTGAAATGTACAGACTGAGGATATAAATGAGTGATAGGCCACTTGTCTAGGGTGTATGAGGCCTTGGGTACCACTCAGCACCCTTAAGCAACTGAAATGCACAAATAAGGTGTACAGTTTTGTAGTCAAACACTTGCTCATCATGAAGCAAAAAGGATGTAAATAATACTCATTTATTACTCTACCAGAGGTTACAATATAACAAATTCCCTGTGACTGTTGCTCTGAGTGTACTAATGTTTGCACATTGTTTCAGATAATTCAATGTGTGTTACTTGATTTTGGATCTCTGAAGGAATGCATGGAAGAGACCACTAGCTTATGATTGTGAAAAACTGTTTAGTGATATCGTGTCACCGGTTTGTTGTTGCAGAGGTTGGAAGGTGAGGGTCTACATTTGATCTCAGGTTTTTTTTTTATTCCAGGTCTAATGTACCTGTTTCTTTTCTACTTGCCTTCCATATAGAAAATTTGAATTCTAGGGTACACAGTCTTTATTAACACTAACATGTTACCACATTATAAAACAAAATGTGGAACCATACTGTAATTTGTCCCTTAGACAAATAAATGTGTCCTCGTAAATAGCAGAAAGCAAATGGCAAGCTTCTGGGTAACAGAAACAGCTAAAGTTACAGTTAAAGAGTACTGATCATTAAGGATTGAAATTCAAACAAAAATTAAAAAAATAACTCTGGGGGTTAAGAACAGTGTTACTAAAACTTCAAGAAAATAAAGCGAAGGCTGGAGTTTTAATAGGGACCCCTGAAATGAGTCCCAATCTCTTATCAGGTGTTACAGTATACAACAAAAGAGAAGGAGAGAAACAAAGAAGAAAGAAAGAAAGAAAGAAAGAAAGAAAGAAAGAAAGAAAGAAAGAAAGAAAGAAAGAAAGAAAGAAAGAAAAAAGAAAGAAAGAAAGAAAGAAAGAGCCAGTGCAGCAGGGATCTGGGATGACCAGTTGTTCACCAGGAAGAAAAGAACAGGAAGCAGCCAAAATCTTGACATTTATTGATCATTTATTTATTGATTGATTAATGAGGGGATTTGAAGCAGGGATTAGCAGATGACTCAGGAAGGTGGAGATGATCTTCAGCTAAGAAAGCTCTCACCCTAGAGGTCTTTCAATCTTAGTGGTCTTAGTTTTAGTCTTAGTGGTTAGGAATGAATGGCTTATCCCTCAAGAGATGATACAAATCTCAAAAAGATGATACCATAATCTCAAGTCTCCATTTATCCCTTAGGGAAGAATGCAGAATCTGCCACTGAAAATTTGTGGTCCCCTGCAGAGGTTCATTTGAGTACTTTGGTTACAAAAAGAAAACTCACAAAAATACCTTCTTACCTTAAAAATAACCTATCAGGGCCCAGCAGGATGGCTCAGTGGTCTAAAGCACCTGCTTAGGAAAGCTTGGGTGGCTGCAGGGACCACGGTTCGATCCCCGGCACCACATGCTACGCCAGCCCTGCCCTTGGGGAGGGCTGAGCCGGCCATAAAAATAAATAAACAAACAGACAAAAGTTCTGAAACAATAAAAAATTCTTTAAAAAAATAACCTATCAATAATTTGTGAATTCTTTTCACTGCTGGTTAAAGTACACATTATTCAAGTGTCCTGAGGGCTGGTTCTTTCTCTCAACTTCCCACAGAATGAAAGGCAGCTAATATGAGCACTTCCTCTCCTCCAGCCCCACTCTGAAGAGACAAAAGGTCCCAAGTTGGGCCATCCCAAACTTAGCATCCCTAGAAGTTGTGGTCCCCTCTTGGCAGTGCAGAGTGCGAAAAGCAGTGAAAAAATGAAGTGACATTTCTTCCTTCCTCTTGAACCGCTGAGGCTGTAATCTGGAGGTGCTGCTCCTTTGCTAGGGTTGTGCAGGCCACAGGCTGCCACAGGGAAGAGACATCAACAATGCCATATGCTATTTCCCTGAGCTGGGAGTGCAAGACTTAAGTGTCACAGGCTGTGCCCTGAGGGCTGAGGGAAGCCCACCTTGCAGCGGGCTGAAGGTCTCTGTCTTGTCATACCACCTAACCTCTGTCAGCCTCTGGGTCCAAATTTCCCCTTCAGTAATGACTGCAGTCCCATTAGATCAGCAGCCCACCCCATACCTTAGTGACATTGTCTAATGATATTTGCACCAATCCTATCTCCAAATTTAGAAAGTCCCCTCTTATAAGGACTTTTGGGGAGACATAATCCAACCATTAAGAATGAGATCTTACTCTGAAAGCTTTCCTGGAAGCGCTGGCACCTACCACAGAAACGGTGAGTTGAGCACCAACCCCATAACATCAGACCTGTTAACACATCCAGGGTATCCTAGAAAGGTGGGCAGGACTGTAGCTGGGATCTTCCTGCAAGTTGTTTCCCCAGGCAGACTCCTGTGAGTGGCAAGCAGATGCCCAGCTTGTTCCTCAGAAGCATCTAATAGTCCCCTCTACTAGAAGGAGGGAGAACAGAACCGGGCTGGGAAACCATGGTAACAGCATCAGGCTGCCAAGTCGTGGTCCACAGGCACAGGCCAGTGTCCCACTCAGAGCTAATGCTGTGCACTCATTTACAGTGTAGTTCTCACATCTGCTCTGGCGTGGGCCTCTCTGGGCTCTCCCTCTGCTCCCCACTGCTTCCCTAGCACTTCCCCAGTCGTTGTCCATTACTAATGATTCTTGTTCAGGAGTCCAGAGACCTCCAGGAAAGAGGCCAGGTTTACTTGCTATGGGACAGAGAAGAGTACAGCAAACATTGGTTAAGGAAAACATAATTGGATACAAGTGAACCGTCCTAACTCAGAGGTCTGTGAATCCTGCGCTGTCTCTGCTGAACAGGGACACAGCTGTGCTGCACTTCCGAAGAGGAGAGGTAAAAGAAACAGCCAGAAAGGTGCAGAACCACAGCTGCCTGCCTCTCATCCTGTATCACATTCATTCTGGCTATTTATTCCTTCTCTTGGATGTGAACGGTGACATGGTGGAGAGACAAACCACTCTGGACTGGTGAGAAAAATGGAAGAGAGGTGTGGTCATGCACATCTATAATCCCTGCACTGTGGAGGCTGAGGCAGGAGAAATCCAAGTTCAAGTCCATGCTGGGTAACTTAGTGACTCTATCTCTAAGTAAAAAAATCAGAGCACTGGGGCTGTAAACCAGTGTGAAGCCTTTGGGTACTGGAGGGAAGGAGGGAGAAAGAGAGAGGCAGAGTGAAACAGAGAGTGATTACTGTGAATAATTTCACGCTTCTCTAAATTAAAAGTATTAATATTTAATATTTGTGTTTCATTATCTTGAACTATCTTTGCTCAATCTCTGGCCAAAACTGATAGTAAAAGATATCTATCTATCTCTCCTTGGGCAACAATTTATTTGCTATGAGAGTTTCCCTGTGGCATTTAACTGCCATTTCATTTGGATATTTTTTGTTTCTCCCAAAAGGACTGTGTTAGCTGGCTTAGGAAACCTCAGACATGTGTTTACACTAAAACACTCTTGAAATCAGATCTTCAAAATGATCCAAGTCTAAAGGGACTGTTATTTCATTAATGGAGCTCTGTTTCCTCTAAATTTGCTTTTGTGAAACTCAACCTTCTCCCAGGCTGGGATTGGGTTGGGAGACAAATGAAGAAAGCTCTGTGATTCTTTGTCAGCTCTGAAGCATGCCTGGGGGAGAAGCTGGCTCCACTGGGCTCCTTTCTCTGAGCTAACTCAGCACTGGATGAACTATTGGCTTCCCCAAGCCGACAGCCTTCCAGAGCGCTGTCTTCATGTGTCTGCTTGAGCCACTCTGCATTCAAATTCGAGCTCTCCCAGGATGATGCTCAGGGGAGATGTCTGAGGATCTCAGGATAACAGGAGCTGGCAGAGTCTAAGTGATTCCAGTTAGGCTGAGCCCCCTGTACTGCCATCCTCCCCAGCACCCTCCTATTGCTGACCTGCAGCTCCACTCCTGTGCACACTGCATCAACTCTTACAGATGCAGCCTTTGCGCAGCTGGGAGAGGAGCTGGGCTGTTTCTTCTCCCAGTGAACCAGCCCTGTCACAGGAGTGGCACAGGAGTGAGACTGCATGGGAAGCCAGCCCCTAACCAGCTTTCAGGAACATAGCTGCTGGCCCTCTGCACAATGAGGTCTGAGGTGGCTGAGGACTGCAGAGATAGCTCAACTGTCTAAGCACCTGCCGGCATGCACCAGGACCTGGGTTTGACCCCCAGTACTGCATGTCGTGCCACTCCCTGAAAGCACTATGCCGGTCCTGAACAAGGAGTGGTGTTGCACGCCTGTAATCCCAGTGTTGGAGAGGCTGAGACTGGAAGATCGCTAGGAATCCGAGCTGCATGGCAAGACCCTGTACCAAATAAGCAAGCAAATAAGTTGAAAATAATAATAATAAAAATATAAAAGAGATTGGAGGTGGATGGAGAGCTTCCCTTCCGGAACAGCTGCTTGGGAACAGAGTTGTGGAGGCTCTGAACCTGGCCCTGTGGGATCAGAGGAAGACAAGTGCTACAGGTCTCTTGCACCACTCACAGTGGCATGCTGGACCCACCTGCTCCTGCTTTCTGGAGTCCCATCTCCCCTTCACACCCTTCTGGTGACCCGGTCCCACCGCTTGTCAGCAGTATGTCCTCTTCTTGCTGACATGGACATGGAGAGTCTGCTAAAGTATGGGTCACAGCCACATTATCACCAGCTCCTCAAAGTGGGTTTCATTCTCTTCACTCCTCTACTTTCAGCTTTAGAAGTTGGGCCCTGACAATCTACCACAGTCCCTTGGAGTCTGCAGGAATCATAGCACTTTAATTTCTGCACAGCCTCCATCTTCTAACAGTTTTCAC
This sequence comes from Myocastor coypus, assembly GCA_004027025.1. Classification (NCBI taxonomy): domain Eukaryota; kingdom Metazoa; phylum Chordata; class Mammalia; order Rodentia; family Myocastoridae; genus Myocastor; species Myocastor coypus. The sequence continues at coordinate 89,495 of PVJA010003688.1, forward strand.
TTGCCTGAAACTTCTCCCAAAAAGTTGCTCCCTAGTGGATTTTTATGTCTGTCCCAACCTTTTGGAGCCAGTACTCTAAGACCTGAGAGCACAGGGTCTGCCAAGCTCACTGGGTGTTGGCGAGTGGCCTCCCAGCTCTCCTTGACCTTCAGGGCTGGTAACCACAGAAGAACAGAGTTAGAGGTTAAAGACCAGGCTTTACACACTCACCTGTGTACTATGTAGGAGCCACTTGGGAATTAGAAGCATGTGGGTCAAAGATGGCCTTCAGCAAAATGGGCCAGCCATTGTGTCTCAGTAACTCTTCTCTCATTCCTGGGACAAATACTCAACACCCAAAATGAAGAAAAGAAAGGTTTATTTAGCTCACAGTTACTGGAAGTTTCAATCCATACTCAACTGGCTCAAAGGCAGAGTGGCACATGGCAGAGGGCAGCAGTTCATGGTGGAAGAAGACAGCAAAACAGCAGGAGCAAATGACAGGAATAACAGAAATAATGGTAACAGAGAACAAGTCTGTGTTGCTGTCTCCCATATGTTACATTCAGGCTATCTGCCCCCGGCTGGCTGTAGCACTCACTCCCATAAGCTCAGCAGTACTCAGATCCATAATCTGAGTCTGAGGTATGTTCCCAAAGCCAAAGTCAGACTCAAGAGGCCAAGTGTATCTGTTCCTGACTATGCTCTGAACAAGACACTACTACAGAGCAGAGATTAGGGGGACAAAGGGAATGAGGAATGGCTTTTCAGGGTCAAGGGATCCCTTCCGGAGCTGATGAAAATGTTCTGGAGATTGTGGTGATGCCTGAATAGGACTACACCAAAGCCACTGACTGCATGCTTTAAAATGGGTAAAAGATGTTTTATAAGATTAAGACTTTTTGGGCCAGCAAGATAGCTCAGCAGTCTAAAGCACCTGCTTAGGCAAGTTTAGGCAACTATAGTGACCACAGTTCCATCCCTGGCACCATATGTTGTGCCAGCCCACCCCCAGGGCAGCCTGAGCTGGCGATACACTAAAAAAAAAAAAAAATACAGACTTTCTGAGCAGAACCCTGATTGCATAAGAAATAATACCAAGAAAGGCTGGCCAAATAACTCAGCAGATTAAAGCACCTGCAAGCAGGCACAGGGGCTAAGGTTCAGTGCCCAGCCTGCCTTGCTGGCCTACCCCACAAGGCACGCTAAAATGGCAACTGAGACTGGGTGTGGTAATGTGCACCTGTAATCCTAGCTCTTAGGAAGCTGTAAACAGTGAGACCCTGAACACCCTATAGACCCCCTCCCTAAAATACAAAAAATAATAAAAGAAAGAACACCAAGAAGCAATAAATGGGATCGCATCAAATTTAAAAGTTTCTACACAGCAGAGGAAACAATCAAGACAATGGGAAAAAATTTTTGCTAGCTATATCTTAGACAGAGACTAGTATCTAGAATATGTTTATGTTCTGTGAACTTCACCTCGACAAGGAAAAATAACCCATAGTGTTCCCCGCCTTGAGCAACTTGAAGAACAGTGTGGCTGACCACTGAGACAGGAAGCCCCCATGGGGAAGGCAGGTTAGTAGGGGAAGTACACAGTTTATTGTTGGACATTATGAGTCTGAAAGGTGTGTAAGCTACCCACGGAGAAATGTTGAAAAGAAAGTTCGGTTTTGGAAGAGTATGAGAGCAGCTGACCTCTCCAATAGCTAAGAAGCATCATGACTCAGTTTCTGTCACAGTCCTTTCTGTACTCCTAAAACAAAATCAGGATGGCACAGTGGTCTAAAACACCTGCTTAGGAAAGCTTAAGAGGCTTCAGGGACCGCGGTTCGATCCCCGGCACCACATGCTGCGCCAGCCCTGCCCTCAGGGCAGGCCGAGCTGGCCACAAAAATATATAAATAAACAAACAAAAGTTCAAAGAAAAGTTCACTGCATATTGTAGACTGTTGAAGTGTGTACATATACACCTTAAGAAAAAAATAAATTAAAATAAAATAATTCTTAAAAAAATACAAGAGACTGGGTTATTGATAGCTTAGAAATGTATTTTCTATTCTGAAGGCTGAAGGATGTGAAATACATGCCCAAACCTCAGCAGTTACCATGGTCTCACGAGAGCTGCCCTCTGCGTCCAAGATGGCACCTGCTGTTCCACTGCTGGAAAGGGAGGATGCTACATCCTCACATGCTGGAAGGCCAGAATGAAAGCCCTAAGATGTAAGAGCTGAGAGTGGAGAGGACCAAACGCTGTGCCTTTGGAAACCCTGAAGAAGTTTGAGAGGAAAAATAGAAAACAGCCAAGGTGATGGAGAAGACATGACTGGTGAAAGGAGTAAAACAAGAGAGTACACTTATTATCTGTCACCATCTGAAGTTCACCTGATGGATCTTTTCAAAGGTCCCAAGCAGTGGTGTGAGGTGTTATCTCTTAGTGTCTGTACACTGCTTTCTACCTACGTGTTCTTTGTCTTTCCAGCTGGGAAAAACTCAGCTCAATATGGCCAACGCATTTTTGTCTTTCATTAATACATATTTGCAGTGCAGAATGATCACACTCATTGTAGACTGTTGAAGTGTGTACATACACACCTTAATTATTTTATTCTGTGCTCGCTTCGGCAGCACATATACTAAAATTGGAACAATTATTTTATTCTTCTTCTCTTTCTGTACCCCTTCCCTTCATCTCAAGATTCTCTTCCCATTTGTCAATGATATATCTCCGTATTTCCTATCTTTTCTTTTGCTCTTTAAGTTATTTACACTTTGAATTTTTCTTATCAGAGAAGCTATGTAATATTTAAACCAGGGTGTCTGAGTTATTTCACCTGATAGTATGGCCTTCAAGATGTATTGATTTTCTAAAACGACTCAAATATAGCCTTCATATCAGAATCATACTTCATTGCATATTGTTACATTTTCTGTACTATTAGTCTCCTGAGGGACGTATAGGCTGCTTCCAAGATTTTTTTTTCAATTCTTTTATTGTTTAAATTTAACAATGGTTATATTACATATTTTCATCATCGGATCAGTTTAGATTAATACATATAGGTATATAAGATTGATCAAACAATTAAACATTAACCTTCCTAAATCCACATTACATTTTTTTTTCTTTTCCCCCTTTTTTTCTTTGAAAGTTGACATATTGCATATTGTCCTCACAATCATTCTATAGAGTGCAGTGTGTGGACATGACCCACCTCCCTATTAATGTTGCATAGAAAAAAGAAAGAAAGAAAAAAAAAACAGGAAAGAATATACTTCTCTTTGGACTAAGAGGAAGCAGATACATATACAATCA
>PVJA010003689.1:0-92758 GCA_004027025.1 Myocastor coypus
CCCCCCCCCCTTTCCTCCAACCAGCCTTCTCTTTCTTTTTTCTTTCTCTTTTTTTTGTCTTTTTGAGACAGGGTCTTGCTATGCAGTTCAGGCTGGCCTTGAGCTCACTTTTGTAGCCCAGGCTGGTCTCGAATTCACACCAATCCTCCTGCCTCAGCCTCCCAAGTGCTGGGATTACAGGGGTGCACCACCACACCCGGCTTCTTTCTCTTTCTTATTAGGAAAATGCACTATCGACAGTCTGTTAGCAAGGATCAAGGCAAAAGATAGAAGAGCCGGGGCTGGAGGGATGGCTCAGTGGTCTAAAGCGCTGGCTTAGGAATGCTTAGGTGGTGGCAGGGACCACAGTTCAATCCCCAGCACCACATGTTGCGCCAGCCCCACTCCCAGGGCAGGCTGAACCGGCAGTAATAAAAAGTAATAAATAAATATAATTAAAAAGGTCTTCTGAAAAAAAAAGAAGAGCCCAGGAAGGAGAGTTCTGGGGCCTGGGGTGGAGTTGGGGTGGTGTTGCCAGGTTTCAGGAGGAGATTAGAGAACTGGCCTAAGCAATAGGAACTGAGAAGAAGACAAACTGGAGCCACATTTCTGCTAACAGTTTGGGTCAGCACTTCTTCTCCTTGATCCCTGGTCATACAAAAGGCTGAACAGATAGCACTTTGCAATGTGGGTGCTGAGTAAGAGCATGCATGAATCCTAACATACTAAGGTGTTATGGTTTGTGTCTAGTTGTACCCCCAAAGCCTCATGCAATCATGGGGGGGGGACTTCTAGAGTTTGAGACAGAGTCATGATTCACTCATGAGTACTTCTGGGATTATAGGTTTGAGTACTTCTGGGATTATGGGTATGGTCTGAGGAAAATATCCTAAGGCAGAGAGCCTGAATATAATATAAGAGAGACAGAGAAACAGACTCTGTTGCCTCTGTTGTTGCCATTGTTAATGGCTGCTCTCTGCCATGTGCCCCTCTGCCTTGGAGCCAGCGAAATGTGTACTGAAACTTCTAGTAACTGTGAGCTAAATTCCTTCCTTCATTTTGGATGTCATGTATTTGTCCCAGTAATGAGAAAAGAGTGACTGAGACATAAGGCCCCAATACAGGAAATTCCAACTGCCTTCCGCCATAGTTATGGGGAGGTGTATTTGGGTTCTCAATGTAATTTTCTGCCTTAGGATGAAAAAAGTGGACCAGCAGCCAAGCAAGGCTGGCAAGCTGTTCCTGACTCGATGTGAACAGGCTTTCATTCTGCATTTCCAAACATTCTCCTAAGCCTTTTTACCTTCAAGCAAACTAATTTCCATCTGCCTACTCTGAGGGTACAAGAATTGTTCAGAGTACCTCAGGGTGGTAAGATTCCTTGAGAAGAAATTTAATGGGATTCCTTACCTCTGCAATTTTATAAAACCTGGTCCAGGGTAAGAAGACAAGGCCACTAACTTAAGGTTCTTTAGAAATATCTTTCCTCTCCCTTCTTACTTCCTGCTGCTGTAGGGGATTTAGATCCTTACTGTCTTAGGGCTTGAACCTACCCAACCTGCTTACTGGACTTCTTGCTGGTAGACCACAGCTTCTCTCATCTCCCAAAGGATGTCCTCGCAGCCTTTTCCATAAGACACAGTGCAGACTCTCCTCTAATTGCTCTCCCTGGAATCTGCGTGCACCCATGTTTGGCCTGTTCAGTTGTGTTAGCTCATGTCACAACCACAGACAATAGAACCGTCAGATTAACATGTTTAACGATGGAAGCTAAGTCACCTCGGTGGTCTTCAGGGGTCTTCTTCAAGGTCTAAAAGTTCTCAGAGTGTGAGAAACAGTACCTCTACTGTTGGGAGTGCCTGAAGCTGAAAACTGATCATATGTAAGAGGGCAGGATAAGGCTTCAGTGCCTAAAGCAATCAAGCTACCTCAGTCTTGAGAAGATTGCCCTGCTTGGACAATTTTAACCATTAGTTGCTAGGCAAACTTGTGTCTCCCAGTACTAACTTTGCAAGAGTTTAAATAAACAGCTCTAGCATTGTTGGGTGAATCTTTTGCTCATTAGATAAACAGACCTCCACCTGAACCCAGCTCTTGTCTCTTGCCTATGTTTCTGCCCCCATTTCTTCCTGGGCTACAGCCAGACACTAATGAGTACCCCCTACACCTTACAAATTTCTGCCTACAGTAGTCACCCTAGAGATGCTAAGCACTGGAACTTTTTAGCCAAAGATAATGTTATACATTAATTTTGAAATGGGCAATGCCAGGGATGAGGCACAACCAAGAGAAAGAGAAGAAAAAAAAGTCAATGATTCAGTTTTTAGAGGTTAGATATCTAAAGAAAAAAAAAAAAGTGGAGAAGGAACCATTAATACTGAGATAGAAAAAGAACAGGAATGAAGGAACCCAATTAGGGCTCCAGTCACTCTTCTCCCTTACTTTTCTCATTTGCCTTCACAATATTTTGAAACCTGTGGGTCTTGATCTATTAATCACTGATAAAAGCAATGTTATGGACAACTGCAACAAGAATTTTCAAAACACTGAATTAGAATATATAGAATAATATACAGTAAAATGCAAAGTGTTAGAGCATGCCTGCAGAAGGGCCGGTTTTCATTTCAATTGTGTGTGTACAGATATGGATACGTGTGCATAACATTTTTGTACTGTGGACTATAGTTAAGAAGTTTGAAGGGCTGGAGAGAGAGCTCCACAGTCTAAGCACCTGCCTGGAAAGTGCAAGGAGCCAGGTTCAATATCCAAAGCTGCATACTGTGTGCTGACCCTGGAACTCCAGGTGCTGCTCTGACCACTGAAGCAGGGCGTGGTGATGCATGCCTGTCATTCCAGTGCAAGAATGGTTGAGACAGGAGAATCCCTACTAGTACAAGCTGCATAGTGAAACCCTGTGCCAAATATATAAATAAATACATAAGTAAGTAAAAATTTTTAAAAAATATTTTAAAATGTTTCAAGACTTCTAGGACAAAATTTACAACTGAAGAAGTCTTTTATTTAATATGATGAGGGCCAGGGAGATAACTCAGTAGGATAAGTGCTTGCCTGGCAAATGCAAGGGCCTGAGCTCAATCCCTGGTTCCGTCAAAAAATAAATAAACAAATAAATATTTAACATAATGATATTTTTGTGATGGTGACTTAAGACCATAATACTGATAAAAATTTTGGCTCTTGAATTGTCTGCACCCCAAAAAATGCAAATTTTTCAAATTATCTTTTCTAGATTTTTAGACTTTTCAAATTATTTTTTCTAGATCTTTTTTCCTTTGTAGATTAGCTTCCCTGAAAAGGAAAATACATTCTTTGGTCAAAAAAAAAAAAAGTAAGAATACTCAATTTGCATAAAATATGGACTTCAGTAAAACCTGTAGGTAATATCCATTAGCTCAGTGCAAATTACTAGAGATGGTGAGGTTGTTAGCTTGGAGAAAGTGAGTTTCATTAAGCATTTTTTATTCTTTCTTTTTAATTTTTTTTTGTGCATATAGTACAGGAGATACAGGGTCTACAGGGTCTCACTACATAGATCGGACTCATATTGATTCTCCTGTTTTCAGCCTCTCAAACACTGGGATTACAGGCATGAACTACCATGCCTCGTAACCTTGCTTTTATGAAAGAAATATTCTTACTGGTTATAATTTAGAAAGTAATGTAAATTTTCTTCTTAGAAAAGGCATAGTTAGAGGCTGGGGAGATAGCTCCATGGCACAAGTGCCTGCCTGGCAAGTGCAAGATCATGAGTTTGAACCCCAGTCCCACAAAACAAACAAACAAACAAAAAGCACTCCTATGCCTTAGACATTTAGCTTAGTAAAAATCCAACATAAAGAAAAGGCATAGTTATTTTTAATTGTCATTAATTGATTTGCTTACAATAAAACTCATAGATGAATTTTGACAAACACATACATCACTACAATCCCCATTTTCATCACCCAGTGTAGCTCCACCCCACATTTTCCTACTCAGGTACAATTTTCGCTTCACATCTGCACCCTAGACAATTACCATTCTGATTTTTATAATCATAGATAAGTTTTTAGAATTTAAAACTTTACACCAGTGGAATTATAGTAGCATTCTCTTCTGCATCATGCAGCATTATGAATTGAGAGTCACCATGCTGTAGTGCATTTCTCTCCTATTATCCATGCACCTAGGATGAACATTGGGCTTGCTTCAAAGCTGAAGTTATAAAACGAAGTTGCCATACACATTCACACGTGAATGTGTTTTTACATCTCTCGGATGTAACACCAAAAGTACAATTGTGAGTCATAGGATAGGCAAGCATTTAACTTTGGAAGAAACTACCAAACCATTTTCCAAAGTGATTATACACTCATTTGTGATGTACCAGAGTTCCAGCTTTTCTATCTCTTCTCCAACACTAGCCATTGTTAGCCTTTTTAATTTTATCAACGTAGGACAGTAGATACTGCACTTATGTGACTTTAATTTCCATTTCCTTGATGATCAATAATCCTGAGTCCATTTTCTTTTGGAGTTCTTCAGCTTTATTGGTAGCCTTCTGTTGAAGTGGCAATGCCAGCAGTTTTTTGCTCTTCACTCCCACTTTACCCCCATTGTGCTGCTTCTCACTGGGTTGGAAGAATTTTTAATTTAATTTGGATAAGATACATATAAGGTACATATTTTGCTAATTAATCTCCATTGATACCTTATCCAATTTTATTTATTTATTTATTTATTTATTTTGGTATTTTAGAGAAGAGTTTACAGGGTGTTCAGGGTCTCACTACTAGATTGGACTCATACTGTTTCTCCTGTTTACAGTATTCCAAGAGCTGGGATTACAGGCGTGTGCCACTGCGTCCAGTCTCAATGCGCTTAATGGTGTGTTTTGAAGAGCAGACATTCTTTACTTCAGTGGAGGATGTTTTATCTTTTTTTTTTTTTTAATGTGATTGAAGCTTGCTGTTTTAAAAGAAATATTTGCCTACCCCAAATAGCAAAGATATTCCCTTAGAACTCTTAGATGTTTTATAGCATTGGTTTTTATAGGTCTATGATTTATTTTGAGTATTTAGTATATGGTGTGAGGTAAGGATTGAGATTCAATTTTTTCCACATGGTTGCAGCAGCTCCAGCATCATTCATTTAAACAACTATGTTTATCTTTTCTGTATTGAATTATGTAGGCCCCTTTGTGAAATAGCAATTGATTGTACAATTGTGGCATAATAAATGTAGTTGGTCATTGAAATATTTAAGCACTGCTATATTTTTGTATTGTCTTCAAACTAGATGTATAGCACAGTCAAAAACCTGAATCAAGATCTGTTGTTTCAAAAGCAGAAGGAAGTTGAAGTGAAAATCTTGACAGTGATTCACCTCCAATTTAACTGGCTCATCCTGAATATTTGTGAGATGTTTTTTACTAGCTAGAAAGACAACAGCTATGATCCACAGCCCTTGAATAGTTCTCTGTTGAGTGTTTACATACTTGCACATAAATTCTGGGGCTCTTTATTAAGTAATAGATATTTTGAAACAACGCAAATATGTGCTTATCACATAAGCTATTTTTCCCCTAAAATATAGATTGCTATGTCATCCAGGAAACAGGCCAAGATTGTTGTGTTGTGGCTTCTGTCTTGAATATATGGGAGGTTTGGGTGGTGATGGGAGCTGACCAGGAAGATGACAGCTGGGCAGAGTGCAGTAATGCACATTCCCTACCAAACTCTTCTTCCTATAACATGCTTCAGTGCATCCATGTGAATACTCCACAATAGACACACCCTCTCTGGGCCTAGTTTGAGAGATATCCTAAGACCCACAAGTCCAATCCCCTCACCATTTACCCTTTCCTGCCCCTTCCTCAAGTCATGGGAGAACTGGAGGACAGGACCATTATGCTTTGTGGTAGAACTCAGAGCACTAGTGATAATAGTTTGGATGGAATTTTCTTATTCGGGCTGTAGACTTCTACCTGAATCAACAACTATCCCTTTCTGAGGCCAAGAATATGAGAGAAAGCAGGGGGTACATTTGAACACTGCTCTCCAGAAACTCCTGCTTGGCAATATTGTAAGTCACAGATAATTGTTTTAGCTGCTTTACTCATACTTAAAATACTGACTTTTCTTAACCTAGAAGCCAGGCAAAGAAAGAGTCCCAAACTTAAAGTTGAACTCCAAATTGTGTTGGAGTCCCAGTTCTTTGATGTGCCTAGTGTGTACTCAATGTAAAGCTCAGAAATTCTATTGATGATATATGGGGTTACTGTGACTATCCAATAAGATCACTGTGCCAACTGTGTATTTATTTGCTTTATTATTTTTAAAAATCTTTTATTTATTTATTATTTTGTACAGGGTCTCATGACACAGCTCAGACTCATAGTGATGGTCCTGTCTCAGCCTCCCCAGTGCTGGGATCACAGGTGTGCACCACTAGGTTCCATTTTGGTGGCTGGATCGGCATTAGACCAGCACAGCATGCGGTAGTGGGGATTTAACCAGAGTCCTTGCCCTTGCCAGGCAGGTGCTTAGACCACTGAGCTATCTCCCTGGCCTCTCAACTATGTATTTAAATGATATGTAAAGTGTTTTCCCTTTAGTGTCTTCAAATGTTGTTATATTCAACTGAGTCATTACTTAAATATGTTCTGTTGAAATCAAGTGCATGATTTGTCGTCCTTTGCAGAATTCCCTGTTTAGAACTCAGCAAACACTAGCTTGCTAAATGACTGTCATGTAACCTCAAAAGAATAATGTATGATGAAAAATACAGTGAACTTCCCCACTAAATGTCATCCGATGGAAAGGTAGGGATTTCCAATGAAGAAGAAGCACATTGAAACTTAGTGTGTAACAAGTTTCAACTTGTTTGATGCCATTATTTGCAAGCTGCAGTTGGAAAACAGTGTATTATAAAGGTGCTGTAGAAACAACTTCTTAGTCTGAAATCTTGTCCATTTCACTGGAGTTGCAAGACCCTGCCTCTTCAGACTCTAGCTTTTTAAGAAATGTCATCATGGGAGATGAAAGTTAGATCTCTTGTTGTGATCCTGAGACCAAAGTTCAGAGTTCTCAGTGGAAATCACCTAGTCTTCCCCATGGTGATTGTGCTTTTTGGCCTTGGTGGAAATCTGTGGATTGAATTTTCCTGGTAAACATGATGGCATACACTGAATGTTATAAGAGCCTAGAGAATATTTAAGCAATGATGTGTGTAAGAATATAGATTGCAAAATGGGCAAACAGTTTCATCATCCTTCATGATAAGGTTGCATGTCACATAGGGCCTCTGATACAGCAATTGCTGTCAAATTAAAAACATGACAGTGTGTCCTCATCCACCTTATTCACTGGATCTGCCACCATGTAATGTCTGCCTCTTCGACAAAGTAAAGAATGACCATGAAAAGTAATAATTTGTGTGAATTCAAGACATCAAGGCAGCCTGCAAGGACAACTAAAGATATTCATGGCAAAAGACTTCCATAACTGCTTTAGGAAGTGGCAAGAGTGATAGGATATGGAGCATTTTTTTCCAGGTATTTATTTATTTAAAAAATTTTTTTAAATTTTTTATTTTATTTTATTTTTTTTCTCTTGTTTCAGAACCTTTATTTGTTTATTCACTTATTTTTATGGCCGGCTCAGCCCGCCTCGAGGTCAGGGCTGGCGCAGCATGTGGTGCTGGGGATCAAACCGTGGTCCCTGAAGCCTCCCAAGCTTTCCCAAGCAGGCACTTTAGACCACTGAGCCATCCCGCCGGGCCCTTCCAGGTATTTATTTACCTCTTATATTTCTTCCTCTGAGAAGAGTGTATTCATCTCAGATGCCCATTTTTGGATTGGATACTTAAATTTGGGGGCCCTAATGTTTATTGATTATTTATATATTCTAGATAGAAGACCTTTGTCTGAGTGATTATTGGTTAAGATTTTTTTCCAAATTTCTGAGCTGTCTTTTCACTCCGTTGGTGATTACTTTTGGCATGCAGAAACTTCTCAATAAGATGAGATCCTAGTTGTTGATTCTTTGAAGTATTTCCCGTGCAATTTGATTTTTGTTCATGAACTGTCTGCCTACTCCTATGTCTTCAAGATTTCTACTTATTTTCTCTTCCAGGATATTTAGTGTTTCTGTTTTAATGTCTATATTTTTATCCATTTTGATTTTAGTTTAGTGCATGGCAATGGACCTGGGTCTAGTTTTAGTTTTCAGCATCTGGAGAACCAGTTTTTCCAGTACAATTATTAAAGAGGCTATCTTTCTTCCAGTGAACATGTTTGGATGCTTTGTCAAAGATAAGATGGTTGAGTGTGTTTGTAATTGTATCTGCATCTTCTAATCTGCTGCATTGATCCTCAGGTCTGTTTTTTTCCCTGTACCATGATGATTTTATCACAGTAGCTTTGCAGCATAATTTCAGGTCAGAGATTGTAATGCCTCCTGTCTTGCCTTTGTTGCTCAGGACTGCCTTTGCTGTTCTAGGTCCTTTCTGTTCCAAATAAATTTTAGGAATGTTTTCTCTAGATTTGTTAGGTATGTTGATGGTATTTTGATAGGGATTGCATTAAATCTGTATAACAATTTTGGGAGTATGGCCTTCTTCACAATGTTGGTTCTTTTTATCCAGGAGCAAGGAATATATTTCCATTTTCTGAGATCCTCTTCAATCTCTTTTTTCAGAGTACTGTAATTTTCATCTTTTATTTCCCTTGCTAGATTAATTTCTAAGTATTTCTCTTTTCTGGCGGGATGCTACTGTGAAGGGTATTGGTTTTCTAATTTCTCTCTCAATGTGTATGTTACCTGTGTAGAGGAATGCTATCTCACCCCAGAAAGAATTGCTATCATAAAGAAATCAGCTAATAAAAAATGCTGAAGAGGCTTTAGGGGGAAAAGGCATCCTTCTCCACTGTTGGGAATGTAGACTGCAATCCCAACACTCAGGAGGCTGAGCCAGGAGAATCGCCATGAGTTCATGGTCTGCCTGGGCTATGTAGTGAGTTCAAGGCCAGCCTGAGCTAGACAGCAAGACTTTGTCTCAAGAAAACAAAAATAAACAAATAAACAACAACAACAAAAAGAAACTTTTATCCTTTTATTCCCTTTTAGTATTAAGGGAATGTAGACTGGTGCAAGCACTATGGAAATCAGTATAAAACTTCCTCAATAAACTAAAAATAAGTTTGGGAGAGATAACTCAGTGGCATAAACACCTGCCTGTAAAGTTCAGGGTTCTGAGTTTGATCCCTGTTACTGAAAGAAAAAACAAAAATAAGAACAAAAAGAAATCTAAACTAGCAATGCCATATGACCCAGCTATTCCACTTCTACAGGTGAAATGTACCATATTTCAGTGGCATAAATGCATACCCATGTTTATAGCAGCTTAATTCATAGCAGCCAAATTTTGGAAGCTGCCTCATATCCATCAATGAATGGATAAAGAAAATGTATTTATGTATAATAGAGTAGTACTTTATCATGCAAAATAAAAACTTAAGTCATTTATAGAAAAATGGATGCACTAGGGCTGGACAGATAGCTCAGCAGATTAAAGCACCTGGTTAGGGGTTCGATCCCTGGCATGCTGTGTTGCCCCAGCCCCCTGGGCAAGCTGAGATGGTGATTGACACTGGGTATGGTGGTGCACACCTGTAATGCTAGCTCTTGGGAGGCTGAAAACAGGAGGATCACTATGAGTCTGAGCTATGTAGTGAGACCTTGTAGACCCTGTCCTAAATAAATTAAAAAAAAATTTTTAATGGATGCACTTTGAGACTCTAATGTTAAGTGAAATAGATCAGATGCATGAGTTTAAGTACTGTATGGTTTTCTTATGGGAAACCCAAAGCATAAATAAAGAGGAAATTAGAAAATAGGCGATAGAAAATAGGGAGATGGAGCTTTCTCAGAAAGAAAGGAACCAAGGGAGGGAGGATGAAGAAGGAAAGAGAGGGAGAGGATTGAAAAAAAAAAAAAAGAATAATTACCATGTATTACATATACTTACCAACTTCTCATAAGGAAAGCAATCAGTAGGTAATGCAAGCATGTAGTAATTAATAAAAAGTAAAGATTTAAAAACTCCATCATTCTTGAGTTAATTTCCTGAAAATAAATTTTATCTACTTCAGTTTATATCTACTTCAATTATTAAAAGCATTTAAAATTATTTTTACAACAAATAAAATATGTGCACTCAAATGCATGCGTGAATTTTAAAGGTAAATGATGCATTCTCAGTGGGAGTGATAGTGCTCATGGGGTTAGAAATTGGTTTAAAGTAAAAAAAAAATCCTACTGAATAGGTAAAGCATAGATACACTATACTTAACATCTATAGTGTATCAGCAGTATTAAAATTTCTTGAGTGACGAGGGTGATGAGAAGGCAAGCCTCTCAAAAGTATGATTTTGGAAATGGTAAAGAAAAAATAAATAAAAAAAACCCACTGAGATAGTTTGGCAGGGCAATTCAACAATTTTAAGTCGAAGCTTATTTCAGAGAAACAGTTTTTCTCTCTAACATATAGATTCTTTTGACGCAATATAAATTCTGATATTAGGTTTTTTTTTTTTTTTTCCTCAGTGTAATTGTTTACAGATCACTCATAGTGATTCTCCTGTTTTCAGCCTCCTCAGAGCTGGGATTGTAGGTATGCAACACCACACCCAGTTTTGGTGGCCAGCTCAGCATGTGTTGGGGTGCAGCTGGCACAGCATGTGGTGCCGGGGATTGAACCAATGTCCTTGTGTTTGCCTAAGCAGGCCCTGAGTCCACTGAGCTAACTCGCCAGTCATCTGTTTTTGAATATGGGCTACAGCGGGAAGAAAATGTTCATATTTTGCAGTTTTGTAAAACAGTGACATTACACTATGAAACTACTCATTGTAAAGTGGAAAATGCCTCGCTGTTCCTTAAAAACTGAAGAATCAATCATTCACTTCTTACAAGAAAGTATGTTTTTTTGTGTGTTTTAATTTGATAGACCAAGCGATTTCCCAAGAGGATCAACTTGTATTTCATACATAAATGAAATCTTTGAAAAGACACCTTCACCACAAGAGCAAAAATGCTAACAATATATATTAGCATTTTATTTTCATAACAGGACCCCCTAAGAGTCACCCTTTGGAAATGTATCATTCAGTGGTATTTACATTTGTACCATACAATTATCAAGAGTGTCTGATTTTTTAAAATTTTTTTTTATTTTTGAGACAGAGACCCAAAATGGTCTCGAACTTGCACCAATCCTCCTGCCTCAGCCTCCCAAGTGCTGGGACTACAGGCATATGCCACCACGCCCGGTTTACACTGTCTGATTTCAAAAACTGCTCATTGCTTGAGAAAGAAAACATACCCATTAGCATTCAGTTTCCTTTCCCCACAGCTCCTGCACTGAACAATTTATTTCCTGTCTCTAAAAGTTTTCCATATAAATGGAATTATACAATATGTATCTGCTTTTGTGTCTGGCTTCTTTCACTTAGGATCGTATTTTCAAGCTTCATCGATAGTGTAGCAAGTGTCAGTATTTCCAGTGTCCCTGCTGGTATACAGAATACTGTAGGGTGAGGGATCCTTCCCTGCACTTCAAAGGAAGACCTTAGGAGCCAGGCAGTATACCCTGAAAAGTGAGTGGATGAAACTGGGGAATGAAGCCAAATGTATAGTGTAGGTTCTGGGAAGTTGGAGATACCAGTAACATGTCACATCTGGTGACAAAAACCACAGGCAGCAAGTAGAGCCAACTTGGGAGAGAGGCCATGTAGATTGTAAGCAACTGGGCCATTAGTAGTGGGGCTGCCCACCTTTGGAACGTATAGCTGTGAACATGTGCCCTAGACGTCAGATATCAAGCTATAGGGCTTAATAGTTGCGCTGATGGTTTTCTTTCTTAAATCGATTTTATTGGTATACTTCTGATATACATAATGATCACCTTCATGCTAAGGAATCTGAACTTGTGTGTTGTATATCTTGACTCTTCTTTTCCCCCCCCCAATCATTTCTCCTCCCTTCAACCCTTCTTTTCCTCATTTACAAAAGATTTGTTTCATTTTCTTTCTCTGTTTTCTTTTCCCTTCTCCCTCCCCTGTTCCTTGTTTCCCTTCCCACTTGAACATTTTCTTCCTACTTTCCATTATGCATTATCTATTTTGGACTTTATTTACCCTTTGGATTTTTTTTTTTTTTTTTCCGGGACCAGGGTTCAAACTCATGACCTTGCACTTGCAAGGCAGGCACTTGTGCCATGGAGCTATCTCCTGGGCCTCACTCATACCCTTTGGATTTCTCACACCATATAAACAATACAATATTTAAATATCTGTGTCTGGTTTATTTTGCTTAAAAGTATGATCTCAAAGTGCATCCATGTACATAAGAGTGTCTCAAGTTTATCCTTCTTTATGGTATTGTAGTGCTCCATTGTGTACAAAAACCGGATTTTCTTTGTCTACTTATCTGTCAATGGGAATCTGGTCCATTTCCAAAATTTAACCATTACAAATTGTACTGTTGTGAACATGGATGTGCATATATGACTGTGATATGATGCTTTTAACACTCTGAGGAAGATACCAAGAAGGGAGTAATGGAATTTCTAGTTTTAGGGAAGGTTTTTGGAATCTCTCTACTGATTTTCATTTTAGTGGCATCAATATACACTCGCACCAACAGGGAAGAAGCATTCTTTTTTCCCCATAGTCCCTTCAACATTTGTTTTTAGTGGACTTCTTGATGACAGCCACTCTTTCTGGAGTGAGATGGTTTCTCAGTCTTGTTTGATTGATTGATTGATTGATTGATTGATTGATTGATTTAGTCTTTTTGAGACAGGGTCTTGCTATGCAGTTCAGGCTGGCCTTGAGCTCACTTTTGTAGCCCAGGCTGGTCTCGAACTCGCACTGATCCTCCTGCCTCAGCCTCCCGAGTGCTAGGATTACAGGCGTGAGCCACCACGCCCGGCTTCTCAGTCTTGTTTTAATTCACATTTTCAAATGACCAGGGATGTTGAACATTTTTTTCATGTATTTATTTGCCATTTTTACTTCTTGATCTGAGACTATTCATTTCACATGAATATTTTTGGATTGGGTCTTTACATTTGTGCGGTCTGATTAATTGATCGATTGATTGATTTTTTTGAGCTCTTTATATATTCTAGATGCTCGTCCTTTGTCTCAAGAATAGCTTGTGAAAACTTTTTCCAGTCTTTGGGTTGCCTCTTGACTCTGATTTCTTTGGCTATGCAAAAGCTTTTCTTATATGCTGTGACCTAGGTGTTGAATTTCTGTTTGTTTCCTGTGTTCTGAAAACTTTTACCTATGTCTCATCAAGATCATTACCTATCCTATCTGCCAGCAGATTAAGTGCTTCTGTTTTTATATTTAGACCTCTGGGGCCAGGTAGATAGGGAGATAGCTCAATGGTCTAAGCGCCTGTCTGGCAAGTGCAAGGACCTGATGTAATCCTGGAACTGCATGCTGTGCAGGGCCTGCCCTGTGCCAGCCACTGCAGCAGGGTATGGTGGCACATGCCTGTAACCCTAGCACTGGGGAGGCTGAGATAGGAGAATCACTATGAGTCTTGACTGAATAGTGAGGCCTGTTCCAAATAAATAAATCTTTTAAAAATTTTTAGATCATTGATCTATTTAGATTTTAGTTTGTGCTGCTGTTTTTCTGTCTTGTGCTGGTCTGATTTTTCTATACCTCTTTCTTTGCTTTTTGAATGGAAATGTTTACCTGTGCCACTGTGTTTTGAGATTAAGAGACTTGCTTTCTGAATTTTATAGAAGCTTACCACTAAGAGTTTTGCTGAGTTCTAGAGGAGAATTTGACTTGGACATTTGAGAAACACTGGAACTGTTCAGACCTTGGTGAAGGGATGATTGCATTTCTGGTTATCCCCGGGATAGCTGCCTCATGTTAGGAGGAATTATAAACTCATTATTTTCTTCATTTGGAGATTAAGTGTGTTTTAAGGAGCTATGACTAGGCGTCAGGATGATATGGAGTAGACTTGTATCAGTTCATTTTAATTGTCAACTGACTGGATTAAGAGACTCCTGGAGAGTGTTTTGGATCATGTGGCTACCATTATCAGTTGACTTGACTTTAAGGAGAATTTCCTTGATAATTTGGGTGATCCTAATCTAAACTTTTTTTTTTAATAGCCAACAACATTAATTTTATTTGCATTTATTTTATGTTTAATTTATTCTCATGCCATAAGTCTTTGTTTCATCAGTTTCAGGAATAATTTGTTCCTTTTCAGTAAGGATCATCTCAATATGGCAGGGGGAGCTCATGTATGGGTTAATCCAGCCATGAGCTCTGTAAGTAAGTAAGCATTTTGGGTGCTTTGTTCACCTGGACATGTTCAATAACCAGAGAATCTACATCTAAACCCTTAAGTTCAGCATTAGTCTTTGCATTTTTAAGCGTGCAAAGCAAATTCAGCACACTTTTTGTGCTGCCAACCCTGTGTCCAGCCCCATTGTTTGGCCTGGGCACACCTACCAACTCTACCATTGTAATGCCAGAATGGCACACACTGCTTCTTTAATGCAACATCCTTCAGATACTTGGTAGCCTTTCAGATACACATACCCTTGATGGCCTGGGCAGTTTCATGTGTGTTCTTAAAGTGAACATGAAGATTTGAGCCTTTTGATTTGCATGATTTTGTGGGGTTTTTAAGATCAAGAGAGTAGCACATCATGTTCACAGGACTCCTCAGGCAGCTTATAGGAAAAGAGCCCTAAGCTAATCTTAAGAGCAAAACTGCCCCATTTCTGAGGTGTGCTGAGATGTCAGTTGAGACTGGGCATGGTGGTGCATGCCTGTAATCCCAGCTATTGGGAAGCTAAACACTGGTGGATCAAGAACTTGTAGACACTGTAGGCCCTGTACTAAACATGAGAGACAGAGAGACACAGAGACACAGAGACACAGAGACAGAAAGAGACAGAGAGAACAAGACCAATTTCCCCCTTAAGAAGAAGTCCAGCTTGCGGACCTTCCCTACAGATTTCAGACTTGTCAACCTTCACAAATGCATAAGCCAATTCTGTGAAATTATTCTCTCTTTGTATATAAATACATATATGTGCATATGTGTGTACCTATATTTATATTATATAGTAATATACTTATTATATACTTATAATCATATATGAATATAGCATTGTATCAGTGCTTACTAGAGAAACAGATTAAATGCAAGATATACAGACAGATAAGAATTACAAGATTGAGTTTCAGGGCTGCCAAGCGTCAGGTGAAGAAGAGTGCAAAAGGGCTGTGTGTGCGCTGGAGATTGGGAGGATCAAAGGCCTGAAACCCAGTAGTGTCCCATGGGAGTCCATATCAGGAGGCCAAAGGGTCCGGGCTCGAAGCCAGGAGATGTCGTTCAAGGTAAAGGTGAAGGCTGGAGCTCCTCTGAAGACACTGAAGTGAGCCTTCCTTCTTCGCTTCCCTTTTTTACCATTCTGGTAACAACCCACAAAATGATATCATTTTTTACTTATACATCACAGCTATAAATTTACATTTCAAAATATGTACTATAGAAGGAAATAAATGACTTAGTTTACTTGGTGCAGAGTTGAATGTTGACACTATTTGATTAAATGTTATTTAGCTCCTATTATACTCTCCCAGTTGCATCCTATAGCCATACAGGCTTAAAAAAAAAACCAAAAAAACCAAACAGCATTGTGAATGAGTGTTGGTTTTACTAGACTGCTAAAAATGTTGCATAATAAACCAGTAAAACAACTTTATGAGTATTATTACTACTGTCATTTTTTTAACAGAATTCCATGAACATAACATACAAGCATTAACCCAGGTTATTTTAAACCTTGAAGCTGAGTGATGTCCAGTCTTCCTTCTTTCTTTCTTTCTTTCTTTCTTTCTTTCTTTCTTTCTTTCTTCCTTTCTTTCTTTCTTTTGTTTCTTTCTTTTAGACAGGGTCTTGCTGTGCAGTTCAGGCTGGTCTTGAGCTCACTTTTGTACCCTAGGCTGGTCTTGAACTCGCATTGATCCTCCTGCCTCAGCCTCCCAAGTGCTGGGACTATAGGCGTGTGCCACCACGCCTTGCTGTTCATTTTTTGTTGTTGTTGTTGTTGTTTGTTTGTTTGTTTTTACTGTATTTGGTACAGGGTCTTATTACACAGGTCAGACTCATAGTAACCTCCTGTTTCAGCCTCCCTAACACTGGGATTACAGTTGTGTGCCACCACTTGTGGTCTTGGTGGCCAGCTCGGCTCACCCAGGTCAGGGGCCAGTGCAGCATCAAACATAGGTCCCTGCACATGCCAGACAGTGCTCAGACCACTGAGCTATCTTCCAAGCCCTGACATCCAGTCTTTTTCATGTTTCAGGTCTGATGAATCTTGTTCAGTCCTTTGCACAGTATCTTTTGTCAGGAAGGTGGTTATAATGAATTGTACAGAGGCTTTCAACAGATTTTAAAATTTGTAGCAAACAACCACCAATTTAGTTGGACTATGTAATTACCATTCATGGTAATCTGACATCTGTGCTGTTATTTTTTGGAGTAAGTATCACCTAAATACTAAATGACATACATCACAATTAGCGGAGAGGTTAATTCCTACTTAGGTTATATCTTACGTGACTTAGTGTAACTTCAATGTTTTATAGGCTTCTGGTCTGTTTCTCTGGCTATTAATGTGTTTGTGACAATTATCTTGCTGGTGATTTTAAATAAATAAAACTGACCCTGAAAAAAATATACTTTTTAGGATTTATACTTTGTTTTTTTTTTTGTTTTTGTTTTTTTTTGCAGGACCGGGGTTCAAACTCACAACCTTGCACTTGCCCAGCAGGCGCTTGTGCCTTGGAGCTATCTCCCCAGCCCCTAGGATTTATACTTTGGAAGGACATAGCAAATGTGGACTGTCCATGATACGAGCCCTTCACAAGGACTCTCACTATCACTGTTAGATTTAGTGGACTTTAAGTTAAAATTTTGTTGTGGCTTGCTATTTTTTTAATTGTAAAAATTGGTATGAAAATACGTATGGTCTCCTATTTATGACAGTTCAATGTCTGATTTTTAATTTAATATTTATTTATGTATTTATTTATTTTAGGTTCCAAGAATTGAACTCGGGACCTTGTGCCTGTTAGGCAGGTGGTTGTGCTGCTGGGTTATATCCCTGGCTTTGTTTTTTTTTTTTTTTTAATTTTTATTTATTTATTTATTTTCTTGTTTCAGAACCTTTATTTGTTTATTCACTCATTTTTATGGCTGGCTCAGCCCGCCCCAAGGGTAAGGCTGGCGCAGCATGTGGTGCCGGGGATCAAACTGCGGTCCTTGTATTCTCCCAAGCCTTCCCATGCAGGCGCTTTAGACCACTGAGCCATCCCACCGGGCCCCATATATCCATATATCCCTGGCTTTGACTTTTAAATTTTTTGATGGAGTGAAAGCTAAACCAATTTAGTAGAAATCCATACTTTTAATTTTGGCTTTTGATATTTTCCTGAGTAATTGATATGCAGTGTGATATTTTTATCACATTGCTGAAAGGTAACAATGGTCCTATACATTCATGAGAGTAAACAGTCAATACTCTGAAGTAGACTGTATTGCTAAAATGTGATTGGCAAGTTAGATATGTTAAATGCATTTTTAGTGTACTTTTTAAAGTAAGACAGGTTTATGAGGGTGTAGCTCTATTGGAAGTCTAAGAGCATGTGTAAATAATATAAACTAAAATCCAGAAAATTATATGGAAATATAAATATTTCATCTGTCACAAGGACAGTTCTTGACTGGAGGGATTCTGGCTTCTCACATTTGGCCACTGATAGCACAGGGACTGGTACTTAAAAGGAACTTGAAAATGTTTGATGATTCAGCCAGTTAATTGGAATCACTTACTGAAGAATCTTTATTATGACCTAACATTGCCCTCATAAGTTTTTATTAATGTGATGGATTATATGAACTCTGGCCCTCGGCTATACAACTGAACACACTCTTGACTTAAACATCAGGTCAAAATTAATCTGATAGAAAATTAAACACTTGGGGCCCCGGCAGGATGGCTCAGTGGTCTAAAGCACCTGCTTAGGAAAGCTTAGGTGGCTGCAGGGCCCGCGGTTTGATCCCTGGCACCACATGCTGCGCCAGCCCTGCCCTCAGGGCAGGCTGAGCCGGCCATAAAAATAAATAAGTAAACAAACAAAAGTTCTGAAAGAAGAAAAAAATAAAATAAAATAAATAGAAAAAAGAAAATTAAAGACTTCTTTTGAGATGGTGAGAATTAACACTTTGAAGACTTAGCTTGCCTCCTCAGCTTTTCAATTGGTACCTGTTACGGTTTGGTTCTCAAATATCCTCACTAAGCCTCATATGTTCAAAGGATATGCTTTTTGTAGGTGAGGGTTCTAACTTCATCACTCACTGATGACATCATAATTTGATGACATTATTGGGAGGAAATGAAAACAGGAGTTAGGGCCTGATGGAAGGAAGTGGAGCACCGGCTGTGGCTGTGCTCTTAGAAGCCGGCTGTGGTCCCCAGCTTTGTCTTGCCTGACTCCTCTTTTTCTCTTGCTGTTTTTTGGCTGCTCTGAGGTGCTCTACCATATTCTTCCGTCAAGAGGTCTGCTCACAGGCCTACAGCCATGTGGCCAGCCTACCTGGGTTGAAATCTCTCTAACTGGGAGACAAAAGAAATCCTTCCTCTTACAGCACCTACTGTTTTCACAGTGAGGAAAGGTGACTAACACAACAAATTATTATAGGGCAGTTTCCTAATTTGTAGCCTGTGATGCATTTGGCTAAAAGCTATTTGATTTTGACTGTTCTCTTGCACAAACAGCCTGAATTGTAAATAAAGAGCAAAATAAAGAGTAGATGCAGAAGTATGGAGATAGATCTTTCTCAAAGGGGAATAGGACAAAGAGATGGAGGAATTTGTTGTCGCCTACTGTAACTGTCTTCGCTACTTTTCTCTCATTGCTGAGACAAAATACCCACCACCCAAAGTTGAAGGAGAAAAGGCTGATTTAGCTCACAGTTTGTGGAGCTTTCAGTCCATAATGAGGCTGGCTCCAAGGCAGAATGGCACATGGCAGCAGAGGAACTGCTCACAGCAGGACAAGACAGTAAAAGTAATGCGGGGGATGGCCAAATAGCTCAGCAGATTAAAGCACGTGCAAGCAGGCTAAGGGGCAGAGAGTTCTATCCCCAGGCCTGCCATGAGGGCCCTGCTCCTAGGGCGCACTGAGATGGCAATTGAGACTGGGCATGGTGGCAGGTGCCTGTAATCCCAGCACTTGGGAGGCTATAAACAGGAGAATCACTACAATCTAGTAGGAGACCCTGAACACCCTTTAGACCCTGACCTAAAGAATACTAAATAAATAAATAATGACCAAAAAAAAAATAGTAATGAGAGAGGAACAAAGGCTCTTTCTGTCCCTTATATTGTATCCAGTCTGCCAGGATTAGGGCAGTGCCAATCTAATTGGTGGATAGATCCAGCAGTCACCCATCCTCAATCCCAGAACCCTTAATACAAGCACTGAACTATGAATAAATCACAAACTCTAGATACAGCTACTTCTGGAAAAAAAAACCAAAACTAACATTGCTTCAGACTTTGGGGAGACATCAAGACACAAACTGTAGCAGTAATATTTGCAGAATAATTAAGACACATGTCTAGTATACCTAAATTAATCTGGGGTAGTAATGATCCACTTTTCAAAAGTAATTTTTATTTGATTGTTTAAATTCATAGGTACACATAGAAAGTGTGTAAGACTAAGTCTAGAAGGAAATAGATATAAATGACAGTGTTACCTTGGTTCACAAGCACTTTTGTTTGCAGACAATTTGGTCTCAAACAAAAGCATTTGGCAAAAGTTTGTCTTTATTTGCAAACTCTGCATCGGGTGACAGTCACAATCACAGCCATTTTCCTTCCTCACCAACACAAATGTGACCATCTTTTCCAAAATCATAGAAAAGAAGAGGTTCATTAACCAGAGTATCCCCATATAAGGAACAGTTTTTGCCTATAAGGAATTAAGACCTGGAATGAAGATCTAACTCATTGATTTTTCTTACCTTGGAGAAGCCTGGTAATGTCATTGCTGAGGATTTATTGTGGCAAAGACTTTCAAAGGCACATAATTTAAATTTGAGAAACTGATTTGAAAGAGGAAAATGGAGAATAACTTTAAGGGTATTTGTAATTATCTTTCATTCACATTATTGTAGAGGTGTAAGCCAATGTAATAAAGCAAGAAATAATATAACAACATGATTTATATTAAATGAATCTTGGAAGAAGCCTGTAATATGTCTATCCATAGATGAATAGATACAGAAAATGTGATATTTACACACAATGCAGTGATACTCTACCACAAAGAGAGATAAAAGAGTTATTTATGGGAAAGTAGGTGAACCTTGAGAGCAAAATATTGAGTGAAATAAACCATAAAAACCAGCTGAGGTAGCACTTAAGCTTATATGGCAAATGTAAATTATAAATAAGGAGCAACATTTAAATTAAATAATAGGAAATAGGGAGGTAGAGCTTCCTCAAGGGGAATGGAATCAAAAGCTGGAGGAATGAAAGGGAAAAGCATGAAAAGTAGTTGCCACAGGGGCCCGGCAGGATGGCTCAGTGGTCTAAAGCGCCTGCTTGGGGAAGCTTGGGTGGCTTCAGGGACCGAGGTTCGATCCCCGGCACCACATGCTGCGCCAGCCCTGCCCTCAGGGTGAGCTGAGCCGGCTACAAAAAAAATGAGTGAATAAACAAAGGTTCTGAAACAAGAAAAAAATAAATAAATAAATAAAATAAAACAATTCTTTAAAAAAAGAAAGAAAAGTAGTTGCCACGTGTACCAGCTCCACACGAGGAATGCAGACATTGTGTCCTACAACACGTGCACTGATAAAAATTCAAAGACAGAAGTGATATAGAGGCCAATGAGATAGCTCAGTGGTCTAATGTGCCTGGGTAGGCAAATGTGTAGGGACCACGGTTCAATCCCAGGTGCTGTCACATGCCATGCCAGCCCTGCCTTCAAGGTAGGCTACTCTGGCCACACACGAAAAAGAAGCAATATGGTTTAGAAATGTATCCATATTGTTAAATATGGATAAGAAAATATTTGAGCAGATGCATACTGAATGTTCAAAAGTTTTGGGGAAGTAGGATTAAGAAGTGAAGATGTTAACTTTTTTTTGTCCTTTTCTCTATGCTTCAGTGTAGTCTGAATTTATATTTTATCATAAGTATGTATTAATTTGTTGCATTTTAGAGTTAAAAATGTGAAGGAATCTATGTAATAATGACACAGCCTCTTGGAAAGCTACAAAGAGAAAATAGATGAGTCAAAGCCAAAGCCAGGTCAAAAGCAGATTTTAAGAGCTACAGGTTGGATTAAAAGATTGAAGAGCAGGAAATTATGCATAAAACAGAACTGCTCAAGCACTTGTGACAGGACTATGACAGTTGTTAACACTTTATTCTCTTTTATATTTTTTACCAAACATTGAAAAGTCAGCTGCAGTTTCTGTGGTTGTAGCTCAGTGGTAGTGTATGTGCGATCTTGGGTTTAATTCTGAGCAAAACACACACACACATATACACACAGAACAAATATCATGACACTTCACAAAAGCCTCATTAAAAAATCAATTTTTTAAATGGTCTTACTTTCTTTTTGGTATTTTTTATGTTTTTTTTTTTTAAACTACTTTTTTTAATTCTTATTTTATTTTACTTTTTTGTTTGTTTATTTATTTCTATGGCCGGCTCAGCCTGCCTTGAGGGCAGGGCTGGTGCAGCATGTGGTACCGGGGATTGAACCGTGGTCCCTCCAGCCGCCTGCAGGCGCTTTAGACCACTGAGCCATCCTGCCAGGCCCTGGTATTTTCTATGTTGACAGACTTATATTTTAAATAGTTTTGAGACTTTGAAACTGTATGAACACTCTATGTTTCTGCACAGTTCACAATCCAAGCAATGAGAGAGTTTATTGCAGTGATTAACAGAAGTCATGTGAGAAATGTCAGGATATTTTATGGTTGTGGAAGTTCAGATGAGATTTGTGAACATATGACAGGAGTAAAGTTGTGCTGTGAGCCTTCGACAGTGCATCCCTAACTTGGCCTTTATGAGCAATACCATAAAGCCAGCCAGAACTTGGGAGTGGTATGGGATGTGCACTTCGGGGTACATGTCCTCCAGTGCATCCAGGTCCCTGAGGTAGGTAGATAAGTGCATCCAGGTCCCTGAGGTAGGTCACATCTTCTTAGCAGTAAACTAACTTTTACCTGGCAATCCCAGTTCTAACGTGATCAGAAGAGGATTGAAGATTATAAGCAGCAGAGTTTGAAAGTCCCTGGGCATTCAAGCTGCTGCTTCTTCTTCTTTTTTTCTTCTTCTTCTTCTTCTTCTTCTTCTTCTTCTTCTTCTTCTTCTTCTTCTTCTTCTTCTTCTTCTTCTTCTTCTTCTTCTTCTTCTTCTTCTTCTTCTTCTTCTTCTTCTTCTCCTTCTCCTTCTCCTTCTCCTTCTCCTTCTCCTTCTCCTTCTCCTTCTCCTTCTTCTCCTTCTCCTCCTCCTCCTCCTCCTCCTTCCTCTTCCTGCTTCTTCCTCTTCCTCTTCTTCCTCTTCCTCTTCTTTTTGTGGAGCAGAATTATGTTTATTGGGAAAGCTCCAACACCACATTCTTTGAAATTACTGGAATTTTATTTGCCTCAGGCTTATGATGCAACTAAAAGACATTGCGCAAAGAAAGCAAAGATTACTTACACTTTAGGGAGCTGGAGGCAATACACATTGGTGACATACAAAATCAGGCAGACAAAAAAAGCCACCCAATACACTCTATAGATCGCAATGTTCAGTAGTGTTTTCAACAAAATTTTTTAAAACCAAGAACAAAAATCAAGTTTCTTCCATTAACATTAGCATCCAAAGGCAATGATACCATCAGCTGCATAAAAGATTGTTTTCCTTTTTCGTTCTCTTCCTCTGGAGACACTGTTGCAGCCACCAGGGCTGTACCAGGCTCCAAGCTGGGCTCTTCCTCAGGTTTCTGGGTGCTCAGGGTGCTGGGCTGTGGCCAGCTGCCAAGGAGCGTGGTGCGAGCCCCATTTCACATATAAATGCTTCACCATGTATATAATATACAACTTTCAAATTGTAATAATGGCTACTGACTTTAGACCCTTTACCATGAGCCCAGCCACACAGGAAATAAGGAAATACTCTGCTTACACTTATCAGTCCTTGTGATAATCCTTTGAAAAAGATGAGATTGCTGATCATTTTATTGATAACACCAAGAAGGGAGTCCTTTGACTGATTCCAAAGGTTGTACAACACAAGATGGATATAGTTTAAGGCTGGGCTAAGTGAAACAACACTAACTTTCCATTAAGCTTCAAAGCAGAGAACAGTCGTGGCACCCTGGGCCAGTGTAGAACTGTTTCCCAGACATGGGTACTTTTGAGCAGGACCAAGGGACACAGTAGTTTATGTCCTATACTACTGTTAGAGA
The DNA here is from genome assembly GCA_004027025.1 of Myocastor coypus. Classification (NCBI taxonomy): domain Eukaryota; kingdom Metazoa; phylum Chordata; class Mammalia; order Rodentia; family Myocastoridae; genus Myocastor; species Myocastor coypus. The sequence continues at coordinate 23,576 of PVJA010003689.1, forward strand.
CACATCCCCTAAAATCGCTGATATTTGTGCAGCCATTTTTCCTTTTTCTTTTTCAGAAGTAATATTAACTGTATGTAAGCAGTGACTTCTCATCTACTCTTCTGTCTGTATACTAACAGGTGTTACAATATATAAAATTTATTTTACTCTGATAGAATTAAGTATTTTCCCAGTGGAAGTAATAGATTAGTATAATACATGAAGCTGGAGCAGATTTGGTAGGTCAACTGTTGGTGTACCGCTGGCAGCTCGTTGAAGTTGCTGGAAATTTGTGGCACTGTCGGATTGGATAACAGGTCAAAATGCAAATCTTTGTGAAGACCCTGATGGGCAAGACCATCACCCTGGAAGTGGAGCCCCGTGATACCACTGAGAACATGAGGACCAAGATCCAGGATAAAGAAGGCATCCCTCCTGACCAGCATAGGCTCATCTTTGCAGGCTAACAGCTGGAGGATGGCTGCACTCTTTCTGACTACAGCATCCAGGAAGAGCCCACTCTGCACTTGGTCCTCCGTCTGAGGGATGGCTGTTAGTTCTTCAGTGTCTTACTTATGTTAGTGCTCTTCACCACAGCCATTTGCCCCAATCTAAGTTTAGAAATTACCAGCTTCAATAATAGCTGAACCTGTTCAAAATGTTAATAAAGGTTTTGTTGCATGGGGAAAAAAAAATTAAACTCCTCCAGCTCCTGGCTATCCAGGAGACTTTTTAAATAATAGCTCTGTCATAGCGGGCCTATTTCTAATGTATAGAAAGATGTTTTGTGTTCAAATAAATCACCCCCAATGCATAATACTGAAAGTGAAAAACTAAATATGGCTTATAACGCAGGGAAACAAGGGTAAAGTTACGTCAAAACAACTTTGCTCTTTACTCTTCCCAGTACAGAAACATTTTTTTTTTTTTTTTTTTTTTTTGAGACAGGGTCTCACTGTGCAGTTCAGGCTGGCTTTGAGCTCACTTTTGTAGCTCAGGCTGGTCTCGAACTCACAATGATCCTCCTGCCTCAGCCTCCCAAGTGCTGGGATTACAGGCGTGAGCCACCACGCCCGGCTAGAAACATTTAAATAAGAATTATTTCTGAAAATGTGCATGAGTCAGAAGTAAGAGATGAATAATACTGAGCTTTGGACTTTATTAATGTTTCACTGTTGAAGGGACATTAGCTAGTGGGTTAGTTTTTTTTTTTTTTCTTCCCATCAATGAGGTATGAGTTACTGCTTCATCTGCAAGTTCCTGACTGGCTTCTTTCTAAAATCTTGAAAATAATTTGAACAACCTAGTTACCCATATCTTCTGCACTTACCTAACATGTTCTAATTCAGTGAACAATAATCTCGCTTTACCTGGGTAGGAATGACACTGGAGGGTGATGGTTACAATAACCTATGAATAGGTCAATACCATTCTTTAGCAAGCAAAAAGCAAGGTTAGGTTGAGTCATTCTAGGCCAGAATATGAATGACAATCTACCAGATGAGTTTTTGACATTTCGACTCTATTGGTGGTGTTTTTAATGTGATGAATCTATTGTGATGAAAAAGGTCAATGAAAATATCCATAAGGCTCACAAAGGGGATGTAGCTTATGTCTGGTAATCTGTACATTCAGATGTGCAGGTCTCTAAATTTCATTCTTCTGGATATTCCTTATCCATATTTGAAGATTTCCCCAGTGGAGTATAACTTTTTTTTGGCTCTCATAAAATCAAGGATTTTTTTTTTTTTTCTTCATTTAGGACAGGGTCTACAGAGTCTCACTACATAGATCAGACTTGTGGTGATTCTCTGGTTTTCACCCTCTTCAATGCTGGAATTACAGGCGCACACCACCACACCCAGTCTCAATCGCCATCTCAGTACGCCCTGTGGGGGAGGCCAGCATGGCACACCAGGATGGAACCCCAGCCACTGTACACTTCTGCCTAAGTAGGTGCTTTAGTCTGCTGAGTGGTCAGGCTGGCCCTCAAGGACTTTTTGAAAAGGTCTGCTTGTAGGATCTGTGTTTTAAGCTACTACAGTTCTTTTATTTTAATTTCATTAGACATTTCTTACTGAGTGGCAACTGTGGTTCTAGCAATAAAATTGGAAAAGTGAGTACAAATCATTTGTTCTCCAATTTTATTCCCCTTTTATCTCTGAATTCTTGCAAAGAGCCTATTTTCCCACTTGACATACCCAGGCTTTGGTACAGTGATTGTGCTTTAGACATAGCAATAGACAGTGATCATATCTAATCTCTTTAGGAGGACCCTGCTTTTAAGCTGTCGTAAGAGAACAAGGGTGTGTGTGTGTGTGTGTGTGTGTGTGTGTGTTTTGGAATAAGAGGCTTACTCTAAATTGCATACAAGATTTAATCTAAGCTTTATTTTTGTTATAGGGAGGGACTAAATAATCCAAACTATCTTTTTGAGTAATATGAAGAAAAGCATATTTTCCCTGCAGCTACGCAGCTTATGAAAGCTGAAGTGGGACAGGTACTGCTCTACGTTACACGGATCTGCTACTGGGGAGGATGAGCTTCTCCCCTGCTGTTGAGACTATGAGTATTTGGTTCTCCATCCTCTTCAGAATTTGCACAGAGCCGTCTTTCTCAGGCACCATCTAATAACTGCTTAATGGAGGAGCCCAAACCTGGATCCAGATGCTTACCCCAGCCTGGGACAACTCTTAAGAGTCAATGAGCTCTTGATCTCTCCACAAGATTGGCTGAGGCTTCTTTTGGGACTATAACTGAGCCCAAGCTCTCCCTCTCCCAATCCTGTTCTTTTCTCTTACCTACCATAAGCATAGATTTCAAGATCACTTCTAATAAACTTCTTATCCATTAATTCCACCTCAAAGTCATTTTTCCTGGGAATACCATAGAAATGAAAATTCACTCATTTTTTTTTTTTTTTTTTCACAGAGTTGTACAGAACAGACAGTGAGCTTCGTAGAACAGAGTGGCTGGCTATCAACCACTTTGATAAACACTTTGTCAGTCTACTTTTTTGCAGTGCACATTTTCCTTTTACTCAAGTTGAATGTTAGTGAAGTCTTCTTGAAGTAATGCTGTCACCACCTGTACCTCCCTCTCTCCTGGTTTCATATGTTTTTCAAAATACTGAATACCATTTGATGGAAGGGCTGACCCCTCAAACTCTGATGATTCAAGACTTGATTTACTGCTCTTGTCCTTGGCTTTGTCCATTTGATTTCAGAGGCTGATTTATCTTCCCGGGAGAAGCCTCCAGGACAATGGTGTCCTGGCCTGCTGATTGCTAAAAGCAAAATTATTCAGATGTTCATGTGTCTTCCCTGCATCTGACAATCTTTATTTTGCTAATGTCCTGAAGTGTGGCTGTATTTTGGAGGAGAAAAAGAACACCAGAAGGTGAAGACATGATTGAGTGAAGCTTACCAAAACTATGTCAGTGGGTCTGTGTATTTTTGTGAGTGAGATGATAGGGGATCTTCCTGGTAGCTGATGGCCTGGACTGGCTTTTTTTCTAGCAGAACTCACCATCTGTATGCCTCATGTGTAGGCCCTAGAAGCATATGGATGCCACTGTCCTCTCCAGCCTGTGTCCCCAGGGATGCTTTTAAATCTTGTCATGACCAGAAAAATATAGAGACTGGAGCCTGAGGCTCTGAAGTAGACTAGTACATAAAGCACATATTAAACACTGTATATGCTTTGAATATTTGACAGAAATCTGTAGGAGTGACAGAATAATGTAGCTCAAACAACATCTGATACAGAGATGAGGTTATAGTCTGAGCTCTAACAACAAGTCCAGAATTGTCTCCAGTGATGACTCCAACAACCAAATACAATATATATTTGAATGTGGGTCTAAATATTGAAGGTTCCTCTAGAAGATTTAACAAAATAGGCATTTGAAAATAATTCAAGTGGAGTGGCAGATGCATGGAGCACACTAGTATGGGAAAGATGGCTAGATGTATGTTGTATTAAAGTTGATTAAGTATGATTAGTGTATGTTAAACTTACATCAATATTCCTTATAGCATGCAGTAGGAAACTTGGGTCATGTGCTATAGCAGCCTGTTGGTATCATGGAAAACTGTTATTATTTTTCTTTTAATATATGAGATCACTTAAATTAAAAACTCAGCATACACTTTTTTTTGGGGGGGGTCTTTTGTGTTGATGTATTTATTTATTTTTAGATGGAGGTTTACTTTTTGGTTTTGATGCTGAGGCCCCAAGCTAGGGTTTGAGGTTGCTCACCAAGCCTTCTACAGCTGAGGTAAATCCCCAGCCCCTTGGTATTGAGATTTAATTGCCCTGTGGACATTTCATAATACTTAAGTGGGTTTTGGCTTGCACTTTGGGTGCCCAATCTCTGAAAGATTCACTATGTTGCCTTATATCCTCTTGTTAGTGGTGGATTCCCAGGGTGCCCTTCACCTAGGAAGTCAACAATCAACAGAGAGTCTCAGCTGTTTAGAGCTGGAAATTGGTCACAGGTCAGGCCAAGGCCTTGGTGCTCAAAGCAGTGAAGCTACCTTAGTCTTGAGGAAAAACATCCTGTCTGGTCAATTTCGGCTGGCCGCTTTGTGTCTGGTGATACTAACTTTGTAAGAGTTTAAATAAACACCCCAACTGTTGTTGTTCAAGTCCTGTGCCCATCAGGCAATACCTCCTGATCTAGCTCTTTCTTTTTGTCTCTTTTCCTCATTCCTGCCCCCAGAGTTTCTCCCTGGGGTACACCCAGACGCTAAGGAGTCCCTACCCTCAGCTGGTAAAGCTGACCTGGATGGATGGATGAATATATTTTATATATGTATACCTAACATATTTTTAGACAAAGGAAGAAAAATGAAGTACAAATTTTTCCTTCTGTTCAAACCATCATTTAACCTAAACTCATAATACTATAATATATGAGGCTTATAACACATAAATATGGCAAAATCTGTTAGGGAAAATATATTTCCAACTGTCAATCACAAGAAAGACAGGTTTGTGTGTGTAAGTGCTATCCTCCTTTGCCTGCTGAAAGGGCTGTAGTTTATAGTATGCATGATGAAAACTGTTTTAAAAGTTCATATTAAAATATAAATAAGGAAAAAATATATATAAATAAGGGGCCGGGGAGATAGCTCGGTGGCACAAGTGCCTACCTGGCAAGTGCAAGGTCGAGGGTTTGAACCCCAGTAGTCTAAGAAGAATAGTACCAAATAGGCCCCTGTGTCCAGTCATTCGAAACCATCAAATTTCCTGTGTGCCCCCTCGTCATATTAACTATGTTAAATGCAAGTCCAGTAATTATAACTTTTATTGAAAACAGAGGATTTTTAACAAAGTTTCTATGAAAATTATCATTGATTTTGTCTTTTTCTTTTCAAAATTTTGAGCCAATCCTTTGTTTGTTTACTTTATGGCTGCAACATTTTCTGTAGCTGTGGAGAAGCCCCAGGGTTTGAGCCTAGGGAATAAAACTACCCAGGAATCAAGCTATTTTTAGATCTCATTTTCCTCAGCTATGGAGGAAGTGTTTCCCAAACTGAAATAGGAAACAGCTGCTGGAGTTTAAATTCTCCCTCATGGGCTCTTGATGAGGCATGAAAGGAGGAAATGGGTTGAGTTGGAGTTTGGCTTCTGAGGGAGGATAAGGGGACCTCCATTTTCCTTTGGGGAATTCACTGTCCTTTGGCCTCTGCTATGGCCAATATTCTCCTGAAATTATTTCCAGGAGGTTGGTTCCTCCCTGGTGAGTCTCTCTGGGTGCATCTCGTAATAATTCTCTGTGGCTGAATTATCCAAGATAGTAGCCACTGGCCAGATGTGGTTATTTAAGCTTAATTAAAATCAAATCAAATAAATTCAGCTCTTCAATTACACTAGGTAAATTTCATCTGGAAAAAAAAAGCAGCTAGTGTCTACAGTATTAAATAATACAAATACAGGACATTTCTATCACTGGGAAAAGTTTACTGGACAACAATAAACAAAACCCAGAGTACGTTAGGGAATACAGTGTACATTTATAACAACCAAATGCAAGAAAGATAGGTTCCTGTGTGTGTGTATTGGTGTCTGGTTTTCTTTCCAGGGAAACCACTTCCTTTTCCAACAGCCAGTGTTTTTGTTTTTTGTTTTTTGTTTTTTTTTGAATGAAAACTTCGCTAAGGTATGACTTACACACCCTAGAATCCATCTTACAGTTCAGTGATTTCTGCTACTATATTTACCAGGCTTCCTCTTCTGGACCACAGAACACAAAAAACGATTGGAGTGACTGTTCTCTCAATTTTTCCAAAGATGGTATGTAGCTAATGAATTCCAGATGCCAGGGAGAGAAGTTAATGCATTACATTCTACAAATGGATGCATAGTGAATTGGGACTAAATTTCTTCCAGAACCCCAAGTGGCAAAGACAAAACATTATCTGGGAGTATTTTTAACTACATCAAAGAAAGTTGAAGTCTAGCTGAGTTTCCCTAAGTCAAATGCATGGTGCAATTGCAATGTCTAACCAGAATTTTGTAATTATTGTGGCCATGTTGCAGTATAGAAGAACATTTCCTTTATTTCCCTTCTTTTCTTCAAAAACAAGAGTGTACAAGAAATCTTAAGCCCATTTAAACATGATGAGTATAAAAGTTCTCAAAAGCATTGGATTAATGTAATTGTACAGTAGCCTATGCCACAGTTCGTGTCCATAAGCACATTTGTGCTTCAAGTAATTTTTCAGCCTTGTTTGTGAGTATATATATATTTTTTTCTGTGTGTTTGTGTGTGTGTGTGAGTGAGTGAATGTGTGGCACTTAGTGTTACTGAGGTTTTAGGAATGGTGGGTAAGCACTGTATCACAGAGCTGTATCCCCAGCCCTTCATGTATGTGTTAACAATATCTCTAGACTTATTACTGAATTTGTATATTATTAATCATATGTCTTTTTTCTTGCCTGGTCTCTAGTGCTACTTGGATTAGTATTATAAATAATACTAGAACAATAATACTTATACTCTTGGCTTTCTTTAGAGTCATTTATATCTATGTAGGTATGTATGATTCTTCTATATATAAATATAAAAACAAACTGTTCAAGATTATTACTTATATTGACTGTTTAATATGGTGGTAACTACTCATATGTAATGTGGGCACTCTGATGTAGTATGCTTAGTATGTATAAAATTGAAATTTGAAGATTAGTGTAATCAAAGGAATATGAAATGTTAATATTTTTGTTTATATATTGGGATATTTTTGCTATATTTGATTAAAATTATTTCATCTATTTCTTTGAGCTTAAGTGTGACTACTACAAAATTTTAAATTACATATATGGCTCATGTTATATTTCTTTTAGACAGCACTAATCTAATATCCTTAAGTCCTTCCTAAGTTTTCTATTCAACTGATTATTTTCCTTAATTGTTCATCCATAATTTCTGTGTTTTGGTAATTAATAATTTAAAATATACTGGAAAGATATCATGAATATAGTCATGTATCTTTAAGTAAAATAGATTTTTTTAAAAAAATTGAGATGATATGTATAATCCATATATAAACTATTTATTATATTATGGGAGGTTGATTTAGTAATACATTAAACCTTTTCATTAACTTAAAATATTGTCATTTTAATTTTAGACTTTCCAAATCCCTGATTTCTGCTTCATGTATTATGTAGTTATTTTTTTTTATCTAGGTTTTTAAGTTTTTAAAAAATAGCTGGCAAGACAGCTCAGCAGTTTAAGCAAAGGTCCTGAGTTTGATCTCCAGTACTGCAATAAATAAATCAACAAAATTAAGTGTCCTGAGTCACTAACTTTTTCTTATTAATAGGACTCTATTTGTCTAATGTTGTGTTATTAGTATAAAAGATTGCTATTGAATCTTGTCACTCTTTTTTTTTCCCCTTTGGTACCAGGGATTGAACTCAGAACCTTGCACTAGCCAGGAAGGTGCTTAAGATGCTGAGCTATCTTCCCAGCCTTAACTTGCAGTTCTTTTAAACCCTCTCTTCTTTTCTACACTATCTGTTATTTTAATGACTTGTTTCTAGCATCTGGGTATAGCCACTTGAACTTGTTAAAAAACAGCATCTCAAATTTCTTTCTGCCTGTGTTTCATCCCTCTTTCTCCTAGAATACATTGTACTAGAATTTATACATGGCTTTTACTATGAAGTAACTATGCTTATTTTATTTTTTGTAATTAATTTTATAAAATAGTTTGCTGTAAAATATTAACCCTACAGGGGCCCGGTGGGATGGCTCAGTGGTCTAAAGCGCCTGCTTGGGAAAGCTTGGGTAGCTTCAGGGACCGCAGTTCAATCCCCGGCACCACATGCTGCGCCAGCCCTGCACTCGGGTCGGGCTGAGCCGGCCATAAAAATGAGTGAATAAATAAATAAAGGTTCTGAAACAAGAAAAAAATAAAATTTAAAAAAAATTCTTAAAAAAATATTAACCCTACATTCCTTGAATAAATCCTTGTTCTTTCATATGGGAAGGTCTTTTGCATGACGATGGTGCTGGTGGTGGTGATGATGATGATGATGATATCTGGTAGTAGGAATTGAATTCAAGGCCTGATGCTTGCCAGGCAGATGCTATGCCACTGTGCTACATCTCCAGCCCTCCTATTATGTTCCGTTTACTAAAATTTTCTAATGGCTTTGTGTTGGTATGATTGCTGAACACTGACAAGTTTGAGGGTTCAATAAATTTTCTTTTGAAATAAAGTTCTTGAAGGACACATATCATACACACACACACAGATATATATGTGTATATATATGGAACAAATTAAGTAGAACATGCAGCCATTTATTCATTTAAAGGTTAGGTAAATCTCCAATTAGTGTATCAGGGTCATAATACTTAATTTTTCTATTTATATATCAAGTATTAATAGTTTTTATTACATTTTATTACACATTTGTGAGAAATCAAGTAAGTATGAATATTAAATAAATTGGCCTTGCAGTTATAGCTAAGAACGATGCTCTTAACAGATAATACAATCTATGATATTTTTGTCTTTTCACAGATTATATTACTTTGTAATTTTTCATTTTCATTTGGTAAATCATTTATCAATTTTGTTCATTTGGTCAAAATAAAAACTGCTGTTTTGTTGTTTCATTTTAAAACTTGCTGCTTTATTTTCCTCCTTTGCTTTAGCTTATTGCTCCATTTTAGTGATTTTTAGGTACAAAATTCACTTATGATGTTTCTATTTTCATTTTCTTATAAATACATGTTTATAATACACTTAGCACTGTGCTGCCAGCATCTCATGCTATTTATTTTTTTAAGATTTTTTAAAACCATTTTTATTATTTTATTTTCTTGTTTCAGAACTTTTGTTTGTTTGTTTGTTTATTTTTATGGCTGGTTCAGCCTGCCCTAAGGGCTGGGCTGGCACAGCATGTGGTGCTGGGAATCGAACTGCAGTCCCTGCAGCTGCCCAAGCTTTCCTAAGCAGGCGCTTTAGACCACTGAGCCATCCTGCCAGGCCCTCTCATGCTATTTAAAATTTTGTGTCACTATAGTTTTCCCCTATGTAAGTTAAGGTGGAATTTTGAATTTATTGATGTCTCTTAATTATAACTGTACATTATATTGAAATGTGAGAATACATGCTCATGGATTCATGCCACTGTTTCTTGCATTAACTCAAGAGCATTTTTTGTTGCAATTTATGAGTAATTTGTACAATTAAAAAGAATCTTTATAATCCCTTGATCAATGATTACATACTTTCTATATGTCTATTTTTATATTTTATTCCTTATATTTTTCATCTCTCTAGTCTTGGTCCTGGCTGTGTAAACCCTTTGCCATGTGCCTTTAGTACTGAGATCTAGAATTACAATAATGAGGGCTGAGAATCTTTATAATCCCTTGATCAATGATTACATACTTTCTATATGTCTATTTTTATATTTTATTCCTTATATTTTTCATCTCTCTAGTCTTGGTCCTGGCTGTGTAAACCCTTTGCCATGTGCCTTTAGTACTGAGATCTAGAATTACAATATTGAGGGCTGGCCTGATAGCTCAGTGGACTAAAGCACCTGGTTTAATCCCTGGTGTGCTATGGCAGCCCGGTCCACAGGCACGGTGAGACAGTGATTGAGACCAGCACGTGGGAGGCTGATAACAGGGGAATCACCACGAGTCTGATCTACATAGTGAGACCCTGTAGACCTGTCGTAAGTACAGAAAATCTGTAAATAAATAAGTGGCATTATCACTTTGTGCCTCTGAGATTCTTTCTGCCCTGGCCAGCTTCTCCTCTCTGTGCCTTGATTCAGGGCAGGTTTCAAAGACCTAATAACCTTTGCAGTCTCACAGGCTGCTGCTCTCAGAACTTGGGTTCATGCCCTTTCATCACTGTCTTCAAACGCTTAACAGTTTCTGAACCAGAAGACTTATGTTTTTATTTTCATTCATGTAAAGAAGCCTCACAAGTTATTTAGTGGCCCTGCTTATTCTTTTTTAATAAAAAAATTGTATTTACTTAGAAGCATTCAGAATGTCAACAAAACAGTTGCATTTTTTTTTTTTTTGCAATTACAGAGTGGTATTCAGTTAACAGAACAACAATTATTTTGTATAAGCTGCATCAGAAACAACTAAAGATGAAAAATTACTGTCACCATATATAACTAATTTGTGCTGTGCACCAATAAGAACCTGCTTTAAATTTCCATGCCAATTTACAACCGCCATACTGCACCAAGATCAGGCTAGGGGCTACCGAAAATACCACCAGGACAGGGCTACCTAAAAGATACATTTGGTAGTGTGTTACCTATACAAAAAAAAAAAAAAAAAAAAAAAAAAAAAAAAAAAAAAAAAAAAAAAAAAAAAAAAAAAAAAAAAAAAAAAAAAAAAAAAAAAAAAAAAAAGACACTGTACAGTTTAAAAACAAATCTTACACTGCCTTACATTTCTTTTTTTTTTTTTTTCTTCAAAAGGAGTAAGTTGTGTACAGGGGGTTTATATGGTCCTTGTAGACAAGGAAAAAAACTGTGCTAGAACCAACTTATTCATAATCTTCCTCTTCTTCACCTCCTCATCTTCTTCCTCCTCATCATCATCTTTCTCATCCTCCTCTGCTTCCTTCTTTTTCTTGCTTTTTTCAGCCTTGACAACTCCTTTTTATTTTTTATTTTTTTATTTTTTTTGCTATATCAGGTTTTCCTTCAGCCTGGTAAGCAGCAGTGTCCTTTTCATACTTTTCTTCAGCTTGGCAGCCTTCTTCTTATATGGCTGCTTGTCATCTGCCACAGTATTATTCCACAGTTCTCCAAGTTTTTTTGCAATATCACCAATGGAGAGGCCAAAATCAAAAAATCTCCTTTGATGTTTGCGTGATACTCAGAACAGAACAAGAAGGCCGAAGGACGCCTCTTGGGCACATTGGGATCCTTGAACTTCTTTTTTGTTTCTCCTTTAGGAGGAATATAAGCTTTCATTTCTTTTTCATAATGAACCTTGTCTGCTTTTGCCATGTCTTCAAATTTTCCTTTCTGTTTAGCAGACATGGTCTTCCACCTCTCTGAGCATTTCTTAGAAAACTCAGAGAAGTTAATGCCAGCATCGGGGTGCTTCTCCTTGTGCTCCTCCTGGCAAGTTTGCACAAAGAATGCATAGGATAACATCTCGCCTCTCGGCTTCTTAGGATCTCTTCTGCCCATGTTTCCTTGTTTCCTTAACTAGTACAGAGTTGCCCAGTGCCTGTCCGGCTCTCACTTGCCCTGGGGCTGTCTCTATGGAGCTCAGTGTACTGCAGTGGCCCCTGCTTATTCTTTATATTGTGGACTCTTTTTTTTTTTTTTTTTAATCACAAACTGGGGATGACATGCTGAATTTTTTTAGGTAAATTATCCCACCATCTAAATGAGATTCTCTTCCATCCAGAAAGTTTCATAAAAGTCTTCTGCTTAGCTTGTCTTCCTCTCCCCTCTCGGATAAAATCACTACAAGAATTCTCTCCTGTGACTCCTTCACTTAACATCAAGTATTTCTCTGTTAATTCTAGAAGAGCCTGAAATCAGGAGTTTAACAGATGGGACTCAGCTCAGGCCTCACAAGGGCTTTTGTGTGGAGCATCAGCAGAAACAAAAGAAAGGTCACTGGTTCTCCTCCCTGCCTTATCCAGACCCTCTGAACCTCCTGGGGCCCAACACCCAGCCTGTGTTTAGGGGAGTGAAGAAGGTAATAAACCTCAGTGCATGCTGGGAAACAGAGTGGGGCTGAAACACACAGGCGCATCCTTGACAGCTTGACTTGCAGGTTTGTTTGCCTCTCTTTGTGGTTTCATGTTGGACAAATCACTTTGCTTTCTGAGCCTTCTTAGCCCTGCCATTTGTAAAATGGACAAAATAGCAATAGCTACATAGGAAGGTTTCTGTGAGGGTCAAGGGAAGTGGGGTATAAGAAGTCTTGGAAATAGTACCTGGAGGACAATAAATGCTCACCAGTTTGCCACTGAGCTGCATGAATAAAGCACATGGTATCCCAAGATAACAGTGTTGTTTGAACAATGTGATACTCTCTTTTTGCATAGTAATCCAGGAAGGGAAGAAGTTAAAGCTTGACTGGGGAGTGTGTTCTCGCCCATGGTGCCTTTGGCAAAGAATAGCTAAGCAGATAATAGACTTGAGCCTCAATTTGTTGGAAACAATAGCACTACACCTGTTTCCCCACACCTAGCCATTCTGTTGGGCTGCACTGTTGAGGAGGGCTCACCTCCAAACTCGTAGTATATTGCAGTAGTTAATGTTAATGGACTTTGGAGCCATACTTGGCCTTTGGCATGCAATTTTGTGCAAACTCCCTCCTCCTGTTCTTACAGTCTTTCGCTGTCACTTACTGAGGGATGGTGCTGGCTCAAAAAGAGATGAGTGTGTTTTGTGATCCGTCTTTGGACTCTAATTTGTGTGTGTGTGTGTGTGTGTGTGTGTGTGTGTGTGTGTGCTCAAGTTGACTCTTTTCTAGTACATTCTGCAATCAGAATCTTTTTTTTTTGGACAGGGTTTCCTTATGTGATTCATGCTGATCTTGGATTCACTGTTTAACCCAGGCTAGCTTTGAACTGCCTGCCTCAGGCTTCTAAGTACTAGAATTACAGGTGTACAATAGTATGTCTGGCTTGAAGACAGAGTCTTGATGATGAAGTCCATAAACACTGAATCTCAAAAAGGCCCGCTCCAGGGGCCCTGGATGCCCTGCTTTCAAGGGCCTGAGTTCAGACTTTGGCAAGGAGGTGAGCCACTCTCAGACACCCTGCTTACTCCATGATCCCAGTGTGTCTAATACTGAAGCCTGCAGTTACACAGCCATGCCCAGTAAAAGAAACTATTAAGTACTTAGTAATTTCTCCCTAGTGTTCTATTTAGAATGCTGGAAGCAGCAAGGCATGTGAGTTAGCCACATAAGGAAAACTCTAGTTCCTTTCATGCTTTCTTTCATTTTGCTTTTCTTTTTCTTTCAGTGTGGCACTATGGAGCAATCCTCTTCCCCAGCCGTGCGCTATATGACTTGTGTACCTTTCTGGCTTTGTGAATGGATTTCCCCAGTCTCTGTTTGCTGAGATAGCTCCTCTTCTTTTCCAGTGAGATCACAGTTTAGATTCTGTACTCTCAATGTTTTATATTTTCTCTCTTCAGAATTATCAGCTTGTATTTAGAAGAACCAAAAAGTTTTTATAACATGCTGTGTGTTGATGGATGAGTGGGTGTACAAACAATTTCCAAGCCAGTATAATATGGAGAAACGGGTTGCTAATAGCACTGCAAAAGCGATGTAGCTTGTGTATTCCAGGAAATGTCCGTATCCCATGACTGAACAGATATTTTATTATATTCAAAATGGAAATATGGAGGGTATTGGCTGGGCCTGTAATTTAGGGCCATAGAAATTTTTATCACAAAATATTTATTGTACCCTAAACTCACTTATTTTAAGGGGACCAGTGAGAAAAGGTGTATGCTAATATATAGATGAGTATAGGCTTCCTATATGTATCATAGATGTCTTGAGGATCTTTTAGGGAAATTATGCATGTGTTCAAGTTGTCACTTTTGAAATCAGTATTCATACTCTTCTTTAAGTCTTGCAAGCACTGCTCTCCCACCTACCCTGGGAACTGGGTAGGAAGGCCTGTTACCATTTTTAATCTTCATGTGACCACTGAGGAAAATGAAGTCCTCAAAGCTTGAAGGATTTGTTTTACCTCAAACAGAGACCAAACAGCAAGGATTCTGCTTTGCACTGCTAGCCAGAGCATCTCAGGTCTGGGAGCCGAATCACACAGCCAGGCTGCTCCCTAAAAGCCCTCATTTAGACAGAGGATTTGGCTTCCCCTTCTAGTAACTGTGGTAATGGTAGACTGTTGGGTCAAGATGCTTATACACTGCTATAGACAAATTGGCTTATAAAAGACCTGGGAATTAAACTGAACCTTTAAAAGGAGAAGAGAGACAAAGCAGAAATGGTTGGATCATTTTTATGGCTGAAATGTCAGTGTAGATTAATAAGGTCTTTGTAGAAAGACAAATGCATAAAAGACTATAAAGATGGTTCCGTTTACCAAGTGTCTGTGGAGGCAATAAAGCTGAGTTTGACATCAGAGAACATGGTGGTAAAGCAGAACAAAACAAAACCTAACAAATGAAAGTCAAAACTTTATTTTGGGTACAATATGGAGCTAAAACCCCAAGGTACGTACCCATTTCTAAAACTGAAGATTGAAAGTGATTTAAAATTACACAATGTGTGCTAATCAAATTAACATTGCACTCCACGAGACAGTTTAATTGCCTTGTTACAAACAACAAGCACACAGCATCAAAGAAGTTACCATGTTAGGGGAAAAAAGGCCATTTGATAATTTACCAAATGGAGAATCCTCCCAGAGGAGAGAATGTCCTAGGATCACTGGTTCAGTGATAAAGAGAGAAACTAACCTAAGAGGTAGGAAAGCAATAGACCAGTGAGCCCTTAGAACTCAAGCCACACAGCTATATGATGATAAAGACATTCCATTTTGAGACAAAATGATAAGCAATTCATCATTTAGGTGAGAAATATGTGTTTGGAAAAGGACTAAAGCACTTCATTACATCACAACAAGTTGTAATTCCATTAAAATAGAGACAAGGCGGTACTGAAAACAAACCAAAACAAGACTTAAAATGTCAAACACTCCCAGCCGGGCGTGGTGGCCCACGTCCTTAATCTCAGCACTTGGGAGGCTGAGGCAGGAGGATCAGTGTGAGTTCGAGGCCATCTTGGGCTACAAAAGTGAGCTCAAAGCCAGCCTAAACTGCATAGTGAGACCCTGTCTCAAAAAGACCAAAAAAAAAAAAAAAAAAAAAAATGTCAAACACTCAGAATGAGCAGGTCAGAGGGAGGCATTCATTATGACCTTTTGCCTTTGGAACTGCTCAGAATATCCTGGTAGATAATTGTCTACTCTATACTGAGGGTTCTTCTGGAAAAGAAATTTCAAGGTCCTGGGTTTAATGCCCCCCAGTGCCTGATGACACTGGAAGCGAGGAAGATTTCCTTGTGGCACAGCCTTAAGTGCCAGTGGTCACAGCTCTTCTATTTCTTGTTCTTATGCTTGTCCAGATCAGGCTCAAGATCTTCCCTTTACATGATCATAAGATTTCAGAATATTACTTAAGGCCTCTTCCACTTTGTATTTTAGTGAATGTTTAACAGCACAAGAAACTTTTGCACAGGAACTGGTGGCCAGGAGAGGAACTTCAGTGTGTCCTAGTTCTCCCCAGAATGGCCTTCTGACCCGTGTGCAGCAAGCCAAATCTGTCATTTTTGCCAAGGACAACATTCATTCAAGTCTTACGACCTTTCCAAGCCCCCATTGGTGTTTATCTTCCGGAAGATGACCATAAGAACCCCATCGGTTCCTTTTTTTTTAAGGGAACAGTCTACCAGGTTTCAGGGGCTCACTACTAGATCAGACTCATAGTGATCCCCTTGTTTACAGCCTCCCAAGAGGGAGGGATTATAGGGACAAGCCACCACACCCAATCTCAATTGCCACCTCAGGTGCCTCGGGGTGAGACCTGCACTGCAGGCCAGGGAACAGGGAATTGTATCTCCAGCCCCTACACCTGTTTGCAGGCTCTTTAATCCGCTGAGCTATTCGGCCAGCCCTTCAATCTGCCCTCATTTGGCCTAACTTCCTGTCCTCAGACCCCAGCCCTCACATATGCAAGTATTAACTTAGGATTCATCTTGAAACTTTCTGTAATACCTCTGTACTGAACATATCATAGATCCTAAATAAATATGTAGATTTTAACTAATAAAGTTGTTTTAAAATCTATCCTCTTCTTTCATATAGTTTAACACCCTATTATCCCACACAATCTCTTTGCTTGGATATACCATGTATGTTTAATTTTCCATTTTTCCTTATACCTGATAAGGCCTGAGAGTTTAGGGTAAGAGGGAAGTTCATTTTCCACTGTATATGTGTTATAGTTCAACTCTTTATTTTTTATAGTACAGGGTCTACAGGGTCTCACTGCACAGATTGGACTCATAGTGATCCTGCCTGTTTTCAGCATCCCAAGCTCTGGGATTATAGGTATGTGCCACCATGCCTGGTCTCAGTGACCATCTCAGTGCACCCCAGGGGTGGGCCCGACACTGCAGATCAGGGATTGTGGACCTCGGGTCCCTGTATCTGCCTAAGCAGACGCTTTAATCTGTTGAGCTATCTGGCCAACCCTCAACTGTTTAAATCAGTGGTTCTCAACCTGTGGGTCACGACCTCGGCGGGGGTCGAACGACCAAAACACAGGGGTGTGCCTAAAGCCATTGGAAAATGTTATTTATTTGGAATTACAGTTTTGAAGTAGTCACTAAAATTATTTTTTGGTTTGGGGTCACCGCAACATGAGGAACTCTATTGCGGGGTCAAGGCATTAGAAAGGTTGAGAACCACTGGTTTAAATTAAGGAAGCACTCCTTGACTTGTCACGGGAGGGCAGTGTATTGAGCCTCCTGCCGCCTTCTAGATTAACCTGTCTTTTCTCTCTCCTATGTCTCTGCCAAAAAGGACAAGGTGACATTTGGTTAATTTTTGCTAATGTGCATAAGTGGGAGCTGTCTAGGGAAGCTTCCTTTTGCCAGGTAATTTGTACATTTTAACAGCAGCCTTCTGGAGATTTTGTCCTCTCTGGTGTTGTGTATTGTTAATGGTGGGAATTTCTAACTAATTAAGAAAGGAGCTGGGCAGCTTGCCAAGCTGAAGAGGTGATGCTTTTGGTGTGGTGGGGTTTTGCTACATCCTGCCTCACAGTGCTGGGTCATAATTTTTACTGACCCCATAACAAGCCCAGGAGTGTTGCCTTAATTTAAAAAGTTGGAACTAGAATGCCTACACAAGGGAAAATAGACTTCTTTCTTACCCTAAACTTGCAGTTCTTATCAGGTAATAAGGAAAAATAGGAACTGAACATGTGAAGCATATCCAGGCAGAGATTTTATGAAATAATTAAAGGGGTTTTAAACTACGTGAAGGAAGAAGATAGATTTTAAAACAACTTTATTGGTTTAAAAATATACAAATGTATTGAAGGTCTATGATATGTGGGTCCTGGCCATTGCAGAAAGTTTAAAGATGAATCTTAGGCAATGTCAACATCTGATAAGCTCACTTGGTATGGAGAAAAACTTTTAAGTGTACTCGACTAAGACCCAACTCATAGATGCAAAAGATTTATAAATAAATGATGGCAATGTATTGCAATGAGGATCATTATAGAAGTGGGTACTAGTGTTTTAGGAGTCTCGAGGGATAATTATGTTATTTCCCCCATGTATTTGTTACAGAGTCTCACTGTGCAGCTCAGTCTCACAGTGGTCCTCCTGTTTTCAGTCTCCCCAGGACTGGGATTACAGGCCCTATGTCCAGATTTAGTCACCAGCTCAGAGCTCTGAGGGGCAGGGCCGGGCAAGGCTTGTGGTGCCAGGGATTAAACTTAGTCCACTGTGCTATCTTGCCAGCCAATTATGTCTTTTTGGCATTAAGAATATACTATCAAAGGAAGAAGCATTTGTGCTTTCTTGAAGGATGCCTTTTAGTCTTTTAATGCAGAGAGGAAAAGGGAATTCTGTATCCAGCAAATGCCATAAAGAGGAGGGTGGGTAAAAGTACTTGGTGTTTTTCAGGGATGTAGGCTAGGGTGACCAGCATTTAGGAAACATCCAGAAGGTGATGATGCTAGAGAGGGTCAGGCTACAATGGGCTGTTGTGTGTTTCCTAGAGATAACAAAGTTTCTCAAGAAGTGGAAAGGGCTGAGACTCGTAGGTAGATCAGTGGGTCCCTCCAGACCTCTGTGATGGTAGTCTGAGAGGCAGGTTGAAGCTGAGAGGGAACAGAGGTGAGCAGGGTTAGGAGCCAGTTGCAGAAGTCTGGGTGAAGTGTGCTGTGACAATAAATAGGCTATTGTGATGAGAATGGGTTGGAGTGACATTTCTAGGTTGATTTATAATGCCTCAGTAATTAACTGGAGTGAGAGAAACTTAAAGCCGAGGCTGATGCTGAGCTCATCAGCAAGGTTACCATGCAGTAATCTACCTTGTTACCAGCACTTATGTAAAGTGCTATATAGCTCAGTTGACTAAGCACCTGATTAGGCAAGTGGAGGGACCGGGGTTCAATGTGCAGTACCACATGCCACACTGACCTCACCCTTGGGTGCACTGAACCTGCCACTATGTCTGCGTGTAGTGGCATGCACCTGTAATCCCAGCGTTGAGGAGGCTGAAAACCGGAGGATCACTACGAGTCCAAGCTGCATAGTGAGACTCTGTACTAAATACATAAAAGAAAGAAAGAAAGAAAGAAAGAAAGAAAGAAAGAAAGAAAGAAAGAAAGACCAAAACCAGGCATGGTGGCATATGCCTGTAATTCCAGCGCTGGGAAGGCTGAGATGGGAGAATCATTATGAATCTGAGCTGTGTAGCAAGACCCTATACCAAACAAACAAACAAATACATAAATGATCAAAAATAAAAAGGAATACCAAGTATTGGGAAATAGATGCATGGTGTTTGAGATACAATAAATTAAGATCAAGGCATAACTGACCTTGAAATTCCTATGGCACAGTGAGGCCAAGACTCAGCATGGGAAGAGAGTTTCATTAATGGGAGCGAGTCAGCAAGGCCATGTGTTCCACTAAGGTGAAGAAAGATAAAGACTAAAAACTTGCCAGTGAGTACATTAATTAGGGTGTCAACCAGGATCTTTGGGAGGAAAAGCCATTGAGTAGGAAGGAATAGAAGCCAGTTAAAACAGACTGGGAATAGAAAGAAAATCAGAATTGGAAGAGACTTTTTTTTTTAGATAAAAAAAAATTTTAATGAGTGGTAGGAAGAGCAAGAGGTGTAACTTAAGCTTCTTGAGGGATGTCTAGAATATATTTTTGTGCAAGGAAAGCAGCTAGTGGGGAAGAGACATGGACCAAATGGCATGACAAGGCAAGGGAGAAAAGATGAAAGCGCTGATCCAGTTCTGCAAATTCTACGAAGGTAAGAGGAGCTTCCTGTGGGAGGTCCACTCTACTGCTTTATTAGCAAGTAAAGGATACTGGTGGGGGTGAGGGTGGGGTTGGGGTGGGGGAGAGTGGGCGCAGGGTGGAAGGTCGCTTATCTTCCTTTCATAGACAACTATTTTATCTACGTTGGTATATCAGAGAGAGCTGTAATGCCTGACACCCCTCCCCCTTACTAAAAGATTGAGGGAGTTAACGCCATACCTACTTAAGCTGGACGGATGCACAAGGTTCTGACTTGTACTGATCTTCCTGTTTTCAGCTTCCCCAGCACTGGAATTACAGGCATGCACCACCACACTGGGGCTCAGCGGTGGGCTCAGCAACCCCCAGGGCAGGGGCCGGCTCAGCACCTAGTGCCACGAATCAAACTGTGGTCCCTGTGCTTGTGTAAGCAGGTGCTTAGTCAGCTGAGATATCTTGCTGGGCCTAAGATTCTTATCTTTAGAACCCACAGGCCTATATGGTGTTTCTGATGAAGGTAGCATCTTCTCTCCTGGTTCCTGGTGTCCTATTCTTCTCACTTTTCTTTCAGTTCTGGGGGTAGAACCTCGAACCTGTATATGCTAGGAAGGTATTAACCCCTCAGCTGTACCCATAGTACTTATTTTACTTATTGGCTGTATGTGGGATTGAACTCGAGACCTTGCGTTTGCCAGGCAGACGCTTATACTGTGGAGCTATATCCCCAGCCCTCCATAGCTCCATTTGAAGCACCTGTTCTCCCTGCCTTGAGACACTAGAGCCAAGAGAAGGCAGTCTAAGGATGCCCTTTAAATCTGGTTCATTGCTGCTTTTGTATGGCTAACATTGGGACTAGTCACTCATCCACGGGAAGATCACACTTTATCTTCCACCCATAAGAAGGTAAGAACACTTTTTGGTCCCCAGAGATCAATCATATTAGAAGGGAAAAGCCCAGTGATCATTCATGGCTCACACAGAGGGTGTCTGATTTGAGATTAACCTTAGATAGCAGTGAGTGCTATATGGATTAGGTGAGTAGAGGAAGAATCAAAGTAGTTTATTTTGGGCAGCTTATTTTCTGTAGGGTAGAAACCGAGGTCAACTGCTAAGATTGAGAGGCAGTGGATCACTGGGAGAATAATAGTTTGGAGAAGATTAGTGCCAAATAGCAACAGATAAAATGTTGTCTAAGAACACCAAAGATCCTCTGAAGACAAAAATCATATATGTATAGCTTAGCTGCATATTTTTTTCTAGCAACATGGTAGCCTGAAGTCAAGTATGGAGAAAGCCATGATATGTAGCTTTAGATTGGCAAGGATGAGAATGGTCTAGGGTGTTGGTGAGAATGTGGTTTAAAGTTTTGGTCAAGGAGCTCAGGCTAGTTAGGGGAAAAATTGCATAGCATTTGTGATGGTCCGGAAGAGTGGGATGGAGTACAGGAAGTACAGCTTGTGCTGAAACTGGCAGGCAAGCAACAGAGAAGAAAGGGACTAGGACAGATAAAATGTCAGTTTCCAGAGAGCAGGTCTTTGAGTTTCAAATGTTTGGGATGAAATAGCTCTGGGGTTGGGACTGTGGGATGGTAGATGGAAGGAAATATGTTTGCACAATATTTTATACCTTGGGCTATGTAAAATGATTATCATTATAAGATATTTGACTTCTAAAACACAAAAAAAGTTTGTTCATAGTGGTGCACAACCATATTCCTAGTACTGTGGAGGGTGAGGCAGGAGGGTAGCTGCGAGTTTGCGGCCAGTCTGGGGTACCTAGTGAGTTCAAGGCAACTTGAGCTACATGACAGGACTGTCTCAAAACATGAAACAGAAAACAACTTCATAAAAGTAATTCTATCCTTTAAACTAGATGGACAAGATCCAAGGAAAGGCAGAATTTAGGAGCAATTTTCTAGTACCTGCTTAACATGCACTTTGTAGGTCGAATAGGAAAAAAATAGGCTTTTCCAAAAACTTTACAAAAAATAATAATTGCACATCTCATCTTATGGATGGCCTTCTCTGAATATAATGACAAGTAAAACAGCAATTTTTATACTCTAGATTCCTTGTTTTTCTGGAAAAATAAAATGATGCAGGCAGCACAGGGCTGGCATTCCTTCCTGGCAGCAGTAATATCCCTCATCAGTTTATTCCATTCCTGACCATTCTGTATTGCTGCCCTACACCGAAATGAAATAGTTCTTTAGCAAAGACTTATACTATAAAACCAAAGATGAATCAGAAATTGTATTCCTCTATATTTGATATACACAGTATATCTTTGTTAGGAAATAACACCTATAAATGTTAATGATATTTTGAAACAAGTCTCTTAAGGCTTTCTTCCTACTACCTGCATGTCCCTCAAGTGCATTTGTCATAAACAATGATTCCTGCCAATAAAACAATGCTATAGACAAATGCAGGAAAGAGAATTTACAAAAGCAGTATGATATGCAAGTTATTTGCAGACCAAATCGTATTAGTCTATTATATTGTTACGTTTGCTGATTGAATAATGTTATTGGGCCCTCAGTAACTAATACATTCATTTAGAGTGCTACCTAATTCAATAGGCACTGAGAAAATTTAATGAATTCATGAAGTGGTTCCTCAGTAAGCAGGGACACACTGATTTAATCCTCTGAGTTCCCTGCTTCTTGGCAGTGGCATATACTTGTAGAAGAAGGATCGAGGAAAATGGGTGAAGGGTCTTTAGTGACAAATATGGAAGTGAAAGCTTTGAGTAGATTGATGTTGCCATATTAGTGCCTGGGAAGAAAGACCATCACCACATATTTCTTTTTGTTGAGGCTTATGATAAAAATAAACAATCTAATCTGGAGGAGGATAGTAGACTAAAAACGGCAACATGTACGGACACAAGAAGCAAATGGGGAGCCATTGTGGAGCAGTGCATTTATATAATCTGCTATTTCCTGAAGTCATTTTGATCCCCGACTTTCTGCTAGAGTTATCCCATTAAGCACATGGAGAGCAGTCAAATATGAACTCTCAGAGGCTGGACTCCCTCATTAGAGAAATCCAGGAACTAAGATGAGATTGAGGCTTGGCAGATGAAAATTGTCATAATACATGAGGGAAACATAATCTGAAGGCTGAGGGCTCAGTGACTCAGAAAAATTGGTAGAGCTGTAATATTAGAGCCTGTGAACTGGAAACTAGATATCAATTCATAACGTACAAGGGTATAAATGAAGGCAAGGTGTCAGTAAACAGCATCGTTGGTGTTATTTTGGGAGGCTGAAAGGTTACTATGGACCAGAGAGCCTGAATAACAAAGTTCTGGGCAACAAATTAGTGATGCAAATAAATGGAAGACAATTTTCTGAATTGGGCAACAAAGATTAAAAGTTGAGATGGCCTGACATAGGAAGAATGTTAAAAGAAATAAAGCTACATATTGCTAATAATATAATGGGATACTAAATATACCTATTGATGTTATTAACAAATTACTCATTAAAACCAACTGTTAGTATATAACAGAATAAATTGGCTTAGGCATAGTGGCTTATTCAGAATGAATATTTTATTGATGTCTGACATATCTTTTATTGCTCTACCTTGCATAGTAGTCTGAAGGAACCATTGAACAGTATTCACTAAGGAATGACTAGAATATTTTGGCTCTTTTTCTAACTCTAACTTCTATGAATTTTACAGCGCCATGAAAATACTTAAGCAAGAATTTTGGCAAAATATTTACAATTTCTTTAATAAAGCTGCTCATGAAATAGGGGAAATGGCAAGCAATCAGTAACTGCAAAGGACACAGCAGAAAGGAAGCACGATAATTGCTTACAAGGCTGTTTATGATGGAAAAAATCTGAGTTTGGCTTATTGGAAAGCCTGTCAGGAGCCAAGAATTGCCCATGTTAGAGGACCCATGTAGCCTCCTGTCACCATATCCGAGAAGGGGTGACTACCATTCTACTGTTTGTGAAGAACAAGTACATACAGCTGTAACACCAGCAGGCGTGTGACCAGCGGCTTGCGGGAGACAAGCACTTAGGGGGATAAAAAGGAATCTGGCACAGCTTTGGGCTTCTGGCATCATTAGTTACAGGTCTGCCAAGATGCTTTGGGAAGTATTTTAATTTAAATGCCACATGTATTTCAACGAAGTCTCCCTGGTTTGACTTGTTGCCAGTCTAGAAAGAGATGGATAGGTGCTTATCTCAGAGGTCACTGGTGAATTCGATCGTTAAATACAAAAAGCACTGTCGGTGTTTAAACCTCAGGATGTCCCTATGGGGCCCTGGGCACTCATGAGAAAAGCGGCAGTATTTGTTATAAGTTTTCTAGTGATTTGATAAACGCAGAGATCAGATCCTACCACAGAAAGTCAGGTCTCACCAGATGGCTTATTCAAAATACTGTACCAAAATGAGAAAACTTCAAGCACAAAAGCTGAGGCAGGCTTGCTTTCCTTGCTCACATTCGACTCACAGGTAGAATTGGATTTGAATGAAAACAAAATGTGAACCGAAAAACTATTTTTTTTTTTTTTTGTTTCCAAATCTCTTCCGTTATTCTCAAATCACCCTTCACTTACAAAGCAAGCAAACGGTTCAGACTTCACCATCACATGAAAAATACTATTTTGAAACAAAACTACACAAGCAAAAAAGGGAAAGGACTGAACATATTAAAATACTGTTGTGGAGCTGGGGATATAGCTCAGTGGCAAAAGCACCTGCTTGGCAAGCACAGGGTCCTGAGTTTTTTTTTTTGTGGGACCAGGGTTCGAACTCATGACCTTGCACTTGCCCAGCAGGCACTTGTGCCTCGGAGCTATCTCCCTAGCCCCCAGGGTCCTGAGTTTTATCCCTAGTACTGAAACAACAACAAACCTGTTGTATATTAAAATGAAAATATTTCTGTTGGTGTAGGCCGAGGTTGGCAAGAGATGTGTAAAAGCTTATCTGATGATTTGTAAAAACACTAATTCACAGGATCAGAATTTAAATACCCCCAAGAATAACACACAAGTATTTCATTCTGCTTCTACAGCAAGGACTGGTAGGTATATCCAGATATGTGAAACCTTCGTCCTCAGTGATTCCTTGGGAGTTTGCTATGAAGCAATTCTTTTTCCTTTCTTTCTCTCTCTCTCTCTCTCTCTCTCTCTCTCTCTGAGTGAGTCTTTGAGCTCACCGGCTTGGGCATCTTCTTCCCTCCCTCCTGGCCAAGAGAACACCCCGAAAAGGAAGCACAAGAAGGGAGGAAGAGCTGGGTCCTGAAGAAGGGCTGGAGGCTGGGTGGGGCTTCTGTCCCAAACTACTGCAGAAGGAGTAGCAGCTCTGGCTCCAGGGATGGAGGTCCAAAGAGGCATCTGCACTGGGGAGCCACATCACCACCCAAGTTTTCCCAAGCAGGCGCTTTAGACCACTGAGACATCCCGCCGGGCCCCATCATCCTTAATTTTTAGGCCATCACTTTGCCAGAGACCAGGCTGGGGGACCACAGAAAGGTGGGACGGGCTGCGTGCTGGATTGCAAGTAGGAGCCTGTCCCAAAACGTGAGCTTGATCTAAGACAGGATCCCGAGGCCCTGGACCAGCAGGTATCCCCATGGGCGCGGTCCAGAAGGATACTAAATGGGAGCCGGGCAGGGACGAATCAGCCTGAGGCGACCTGGAGGTCAACGGAGAGGCCTCGGCTCTTTCACCCCTTAAGGCTCTCCAGCCACACTGCTCCTCCACCGCCAAGTTAATTTACAGTCCTGGAGCCCCAGGGAAGAGAACGGAATTGGTTTCAGGGTGTGAAATGTGCCCGGCCCGCTGGGGAAGCCAAGGAAGCCGGCAGGGAGCTTTTGGGCGGCCTCTTCCTGGGCTGGGTGGGACAGGAACGAGTTCCGCGTGCGGAGCAGGGGGTAGCGGCGAGGGCCGCGGCTCCGGGAGGTTCGCGCCCTTCCTGGCGCGGGCAGTCGTCGCCCCCGGGGCTGAGCGGCTGGGGGCGGGGGGCGGGGTGTTACCCAGACCGGGGGCCGCCGCAGGTGAGCGTCCGCGCGTCCGCGCGGCCGCGAGGTCCCGGGGCGGGAGGAGCTGGGTTCGGCCACGACGCCGGGACTTCGCGCCGAGCCCGGCAGCTCGCGGTGGGTCGGGGGCAGCTGAGGAGGGCCCCGCGGCCTGTAGGGGGCAGCGCCAGGCTGCGGCGGAGCCGGCCGCGGGCTGGTGGCGGGCGGGGGGCCTGGGCAGCCCGGGCCCGGGCGGCTCCAGGGGTCCCGGCGACTGTCGCGGCTCGGCCGCCCCTGCCCGCGGTGCGCTTCCTCCCGGCGCCGCGGGCCTCGGCGGGCCCCGAGGGAACATGACGGGCGGCTGGGCGCGGGCGGACCAGGGAGTCCGCAGCCCGCGAACCCGCCACCGCCGCCGCTGCCCGGGCCGCGAGCCTCGCGAGGCGCTTCCGCGTGGCCCGAGAGCGTGGGGCGCCCGCGCCCAGCCGCCCTCCGCCGTGCGCCGGAGGCGGGGGCCGGTGCCGGGAACGCCCGCGGCCGCGCGGGGGTGCTCGACCCGGGAGAGCGCTCGCGGCCCCCGGCTTGGCGTCCCGGGGTGCGCGCCCCGAGCCGCCGAGGTGGGCGCGCGGTGGCCGGCGGCGTGGGCGCCTGGCCCCGCGGTTATTTTTGGCGCCGGCCGCGGCGCGTGTGCCTGGGCGTGTTTCCCGTCCCCAGGTGCCGGCAGCCGGGGCTTCGCCGCCGCCCGAGCTCACTTGTGTTCTCTCCCCTCCTCCCCGCAGGAACCTAGCGATAATTCTGCCGCCACGACTTCCACCGTGCGCCAGGCGAGCTCCTAGCAAACATCACAGCTAAATTAAAAAAAAAAAAAAGCGAGAAAAAAAGAAAAGCGGAAGAAGCGGCCGAGGCGGCGGCGGCGGCGGGAGGAGGCGAGGAGGAGGGGCCGCGCGGCGGCCCGAGGCGGTGGCGGCGAGGACGCGAGGACGCGGCTTTGTGCAGGCGGGTCGTGGGGCGCCCATGGCGGAGTGCGGCCGGGGGGGCGCCGCCGGCGGGGCCCTGCCCACCTCCCCGAGCCCGGCCCTCGGGGCCAAGGGCGCCCTGAAAGCCGGAGCCGGGGAAGGCGGCGGCGGCGGCAGCGGGGGAGGTCGCCTCAGCCACGGGCAGGCGCGCTATGACAGCGGCGGGGTTTCCAACGGAGACTGCAGCCTCGGCGTGTCCGGGGACGAAGCTCGGACCAGCCCTGCCCGGGGAACCCGCGGCGTCGCGCTCGCCCCGACCCCTAGCCCGGCCGCCTGCCCCTTTCCCCGGGAGAGCAAGCCGGCCGGCCTGCCCCGCCGGAGCAGCATCATTAAGGTAGGTGGGAGAGGGGCGCTCGTGGCCCACCCTTGGGGTCTGCTTCTCTCTAAGGAAGTGGTAGTGGAGGAAGGGATGCTCGTTGCTCACGGGGATCACTGTTGCACGGCTGTTCGGAATGGCCTGGGTGTAAATGACATTTGGGAGGAATGGAGAGGTGAATCCGGGTGTGCAGGGGAGCTCGGCAGATATTTGCAGTACAACATGGGGCTGTCAGCTCTTCAAGGATTGGCTTGGAATTAGGGCCTTGCACCTACCTGGGCAGAGCTTGCTTTTCAGTGCTAAGGTAACTGGTAACTTGTATTTTAACTATAGGAATCTGTGAAAATGTTGTATTTTAAAGATAGGAATACCGGACAGTGAACAGAGATTCTTTCACAGATATCTTCTAATCTGTGTTTTACTTGTTTTTTTGCAAATGGTTGTATTTGGAGGACGCAAAATCTCCACTCAATTACTGGGAGAAATGGAGTAGGTTTGTGAACATGAAGATTTCCGCTTTCTTAGGCTTAAAAGCTCTGAGAGATTACAGTTCCGCACGATTTAATCTTTTCCTCTCTGCAGCAGGCAGGCCTCCAGATATGTGGAAGTTCTTTTGGACAGTTTGTTTGGGTTTGGTATGTTTTGCATGGTGTTCTCGAACAGAAGAAAGCCAACAATTTTAAACTCAAGTGTTAACTAGGAGTTTGTGGTGGTTTTATTCTAATACTACAGTTTGGTCTGCAGTGTGGAAATGCTTCTCATGGCATGAAGTGGAAATATAACACTAGATTTGTGCTAAGAAGGGCAGCCAGCGCCTTGGGCAGGAATAGCCCATTTGGCTTGTGAAATATGCAAATGTTGCTTTCTGAAAATTCAAGGGGTTCTCAAAGACAGTGAGCGGCGAAGCACATTGCCAGGGCTGCACCCACCCTTCCTGTGGCTGATAACTGGAGAGGTCAGAACGGGCCACAGTGAAGCGTTGACACTGGTGCCATTTGAAATTATGTGGGACTTACAGAAATCTTCCTGTAGTGTGAAAATGTCAGGTGTTTATCAACTTATGCCGTAATGCAATGAAACCTACCACCTTGCTGCTTCAAGAGGCAGTTGTGAAACTGCCTTTCACTTTGTCCTCTCTTTGTACAGTTTAATCTTAGCAGGGGTGCAGCCGAGGGGGCTTAGTGGGTAGCTACCTACAGTTCACCTTTAAGCTAAGGAAAATAAAACGTCTGTTCACTGCCCGTGGAGCTTTTAGTGAGGCACATTTTCTTTCAGCGTTAACTGAAAGTTGCTTTGACTGTGGGAGGTGGTCAATCCTGTTGATAGGAGGTGACATTTCTAGGGTTTCCTTGGTCACCAGATATTTGTGGTGAGTTTGCATTGGGGTGTTAATGAATTTTGAGGTAAAATTTTGAGACAAGATAACAGCCTACCTAATTTTAATGACTCTTCTATTGCCACAAGGGCTTTTGCGTTTTAGAAAAGGTTAAGTTTATTAGTGCTCATGAGTGGGTTTACACTGTAATGAACAATAGCTTACGTTTCACACTCCTGAGAGATAAGAATGAGGTGAATTTAGTGGTAGACACTGTATCTTCATTGAAGGCTGTAGAAGCATGTGGGCAAATGATTAATTGTACAGAAATCACTGGCTTTAGAAATGCTATTTATGTCAAGATTTTTAACTTTCAGAGATTCAAAAGTTTGTAATGAAGACAGTTGTTTCCTTGTGCACCATTATGTAGCTACATAGATAGTAATGGGAAAGTAGTAGGTATATTATAAACAGTTTATGTGTGAATGGAAACATGATATGTATTTTTTTTTAATTTGTGAGTGATTTTGGGTTTACTCATCTGCTGCTATCTTACTTAGTTTTTTGTACCTTCTAAGATAACTTCACAGACTCCTTTTTCTTGCCTTTATTTCCACCTTGCATTCTCTTAACCACTCTTGAAAATTATGGAAGTCCTGTTAAGGTATGACCAAGTCTGAGTTATAATAAAGAGAGGAAGCTATATTTAAGGAGGTAACTACTTGATACTTTTCTCCTTGGATTAGAACCATGGGCATGATGAGCAGCTTCAAGGATTTTAAGGAGTACTCAGACACGGGTAACTGTAGGAGGAGATTGGTAAGCAAGGCGGCAGCTGGGGAGTAGTAGATGCAAGCTGGAGAATGGAGAACAGTGTGCATGGGGTGGGTGAGTGGAGGGAATCTTCATTGCAATCTTGCCATCCCTGTTTGGTAGGGGTGCCTGCATCAGGAGAGAGTAAGGGCCTAAGTGTGAGGTGACTGTTGTTAGGTGCAGGACTTAGGCAGAAATACACTGTAGGCTGGCCAGAATTGTTTCTCCTTTAAAATCCTTTCTTTGGTACTCCATCTGCTTTTTAAATATGGTACTGGTAAGAAATTGTCATGAATCTACACTTTCTGACAAGGCAGATGCGTAGGTCTATGTTGAAAGAGTTCCTTGATTATGCAGTGTTGATAATTCAGAATGGGTGGCCTTGTAGAAACTTTTACAGATAGCTTGAGGGGATAAATAAGTCACGGAAATGATTATCAGACTTTCCTATGGTTTCTTAGCTTACTGAAAATAACAGTGTACTTCTGAGATTATTCACAAAGACCCATTACTTGATTTTTTTTTTTTTTTAGGGAAGAAGCTATTATATTTTTTATCCTAAGTCATCTAGTAAATGAAAATATCACTTTCATTTTCTCTTTCCATAATTCATCTCATCACACCAACACAAACCATGGTTTAGTTTTTTAAAAAGTAAATTTGGTGATGTTCACATGGCGTCCCACCCACTATTTATAAATAGCTCTATCCTTTAAACTTGATCTAAAAGTATGAGGTAGAATCTTAGACCTTAAATTTCTTAATTTTATAAGTAAGTGATGTTTAAAATACATACGTTAGTGTACGTGGTTTATTTTAGTCAGCAATAATTAAATGCCAATACCTTCATACAGTGAGATTCACTCTTAGTGTGTCTTAGTTTTAGTGAGCCTTGGCAAACAGAGTCACGTCATCACCACCACCACCACCACCACCACCACCACCACCACCACAAGATTACTGAGCATAAGCCTGTACTTCTCAATCTCTTTTTAGTCTTCCCTTGCCCACAGTCCCAAATTATGCAACTATTACTCTTGGACCATTTTTTATTGGTAGAAAATAAAGCCATTGTACTATGGTAGTGAGTGTATGTGCTACTTATTAAACACTCCCTGTGTGTAAACATGTGAAAAGTGCTTCCCATCCTTCTGTGACTTGGTCTTGCACCAACTCCAGAAGCTGGAGGGAAGCAGAGCTGAGAGAGCTCAGCCATGCGCCTTTGGTCGTGGGGCTGCTCGCTATACCTCAGTTGGATATGGCTGCACCATGCTGCCCTCCCAGTTACACACCCACTTACATGCTCTGTGTAAGTAAAGGAGAATTGAGGGCCCAAGAGCCCTGATTTGATCTTCTTTGAATGTGAAGAATGTTGAACTGGGAAAAAGATTCTTTGCTTCTGCTGGAAGAAGGAGCTGACAGATAATGCAGCCCGGCAGTTGTTTCGTCACCTGTTAGGGCTGCTTGCCCAGGCCATCTAGCTTCACGGTGACCAATGGTCTGACTTTGTCCAAGGTGAAACCCCTGATCTTTCTTAATATTATTGTCATTCTGGGGGTGTCACGTTATGTAGGAGAAGCACTACCTTTATGCCAGCGGATGTCTAGATGCTGTACTCCTCAGCAGAACACCATGTAGGCTTTTCACGTCTGTTAGATAACCATAGTAATAAAACCATACATATATGTATTAAATTGCTGCATGGTTTCAATATAATAAGCACTTTTCAAGAAAAAAAACTGGTATGCATTTACCAGTTCTGCAAAGATATCAAATACAGTGGCACTTTGGTTTGTGAATGCATTGTGTGGAAATGATTTGGTTCACAAACAGAAGGTGCTGGGCAATATTTTGTTTTTGTTTGCATAGGGTGAGAAACACAAATATTCTCCAGAATCTTGGAAAGATTACCACTGTACTTGATAACTATTTTGATAACTATTTTTGAGGGGTTATTTTTTTTTTCTTGTTTCAGAACTTCTGTTTCTTTTTTTTTTGAAGGGTTATTTTAAAATATATTAAATGAAAAAAATAATATATATTTAAATGAATACTTAAGAAATGTCCATAGTCTTTCTTTTAATGGAATAAGCAAAGACAATTGCATTTAAGGGTATGCTATAAATATTAAACATATAGTAACTGAATAAAAAAAATTGAGTTTTTTTTTTTTAATGGACTGGGGAGATAGCCCAGGGATCTAAGCACCTGCCTGGCAAGCGTAAGGAATGGGGTTTGATTCCTGGTACTGCATGCTGTACCAGCCCTGGGCTGAGCCAGCCGCTGAAACCAGGTGTGGTGGCTCGTGCCTGTAATCCCACCACTGGGGAGGCTGAGATGGGAGAATCACTGAGTCTGAGCTGTCTAGCTAGATCCTGTACTTAATACATTTATAAAAGATTTTATAAGAAAAGTTTGAATGTCATAGTGGCAGCCCAAACTAGATGCATCCATTTTCTTTGTGTCTGAATAATGCTATAGCTTTCAAGTGCCTAAAGCATATAAATAATTACTTTGAGCCTCAAACAGTAATGAGAGTAGTTCAGCCTTCTGACAGGCCATTTGTCACTTTCGTATTCTGAAATGGCAGGTAGACTCCCTGGCCCACTAGCAGTTGGTTATATGGCAAGTTCAGTCAACTAAGTGTTCTACCCCATCCTCAGTTAGGTGGTGCCTGGAGTGGAGGGGTGCATGCAGGCCACATGTTGCATATCTGGATTATTCAGGAGTTAGAATGCTGGAGGTAGAGTTAAGAGGGTCTAGACTGAACAGGATTAAATTGTAGCTACTCTGCCCTTTCTGTGTAACCCTGAGCAAGAGATTGAAGTCTGAATGCCTGGTTACCCCATGTCTGAAATGGCTAGGATAAAACTTCCTCTTACAACACTCTTGGTTGGGATTAAATGAAATGATGTGTGAGTGTAACAAGATCTGTTTTTTATTTATTTATTTATTTATTTATTTTTTAAATCTATAGTTTCTCTGTAGATGAGTGGGCTAATAGTGTTAGTTTCATTTGAGTTAGAGATCACTGCCATGCCTATTTTGGAAAATTTGAAATACACAGATATGCTCAGAGAAATTTCTCAGATCTATTTCCATAGATGCTGTCAGGAATGATTTATTCAGGTGCCTTTCTGAACCCGATGCTTTAATACAACTGTGCACGTGGGTCAGTAACCCCAGCTATCTGACTAGATAGATGCTAGTGACCATCAATTTCACTGGGCCCAGTAACCGTATGTCTCGGTTTTCCCAGTAAAATCCAGATTTCTATCTTTTGTGATGACAAAATTATTAAATAGCACCTCTTTCACTCTCAGGGGTGTCCGGGTTTGGATGATAAGCAATACAGTCACTTGACTTGCAATCTTCTTTTTACAAACTTCATCATAACCTAGTGTGAAGCCCCATGGGACTACCTTCTGTGCTGAAACAGCCTTTATGTTCCTTATTCTTCTTGACTTGGAATACCTTTTTGCTTTCCTGGTCATTTTTAAGATCTTCCTTGGTTAATCACCCTCTGGTTAAGTGGAATATTTTCTTTTCCTTTTAGTCACTGTACTGCGTAGATCTGCATGCTGCCCTGTTTCCTTTTGCTTCATAAGCAGCTATGTCTTATTCATCTTGAGCTTCTGAAAATACTTAGTTTAATGTTATTGCAGAACGTGTTTAGTATATATTTGCTGGATAAATAATGTAAATGAATAAGTGAAGATGAATGACAGCTTACAAGTTTGATGAAGATGTTAGACCTTAACTGATTTTGATTGGAACATAAAACTCAATGGGCTGTGTACTTCAAAGGAGAAATTGATTTCATGTAAGTAATTTTGCAAACAAAGGGAAGGAAATAGTTTCATGCAAAGTTGGATCCAAGCATTTGGTTGGTTCCAGAGTTATCCTAAAAGATGTTAAATGATCTGTCCCTTTTGTGCTCCTGAAAGGAGTAGTAGGCTTTTGAAATTTTCTTCTGATTTATGTTTTGCTATCAAAGTTTAAAAATCTAGGAAGAAAGTGTTACTGTTAGTTAATTGAATTTGTTGTATTTGCCTTAAGTGGTCATACACACACATTCATTTTCTAAGAAACTAAATTGCTTACACTTTTGTGGGTTGCCAAAAGTTATTTGTTGAGAATACTTTAGAATTAAGAATAAAAAAAAAATGCATGAGGAATCTAGGATACTAGTAGATGGACTTTCACGTTCGTATCTTCATCCCTGATCACATTTTATCGTGTTTGAAATTCTGCCCTTTGTTGCAGCACAGGATTGGGTGAAGATGAGACACTAAGAATTGTTTTGTATTTATTGTTTCATGGTATTTCCTACCAGAACTCCAAGAAGACATCATTCTCTTTATAGGCAAAGAAGCCTATTTCAAAAGATTTGAGAATTTCCAAGCAAGGTCCTAATAGAGCTTATAAGAGGCAAAACTAAACATTCAGTTAAGTTTGGACTGTGGTTTTAACTGCTGCTGAAGTCTATTTAAAATTTTTTTTGGTCTATGCTTCTATTTTGCCAAGCCATTTTGGCTTCTTAGTTTTAGAGAACTCATTTCCTTTTTCTCCCTCCCTCCCTCCCTCCCTTCCTCCCTCTTTCCTTCTGTCCCTCCCTCTTTCCTTCCCTTCTCGCTTACCCCCTTTTTCTCTGTTCCTTCCCTTTTTCTTTGGAGCCAGTGTCTTGCTATGCACTGCAGACTGGCTTGGCATTCACAATGTAGCCCAGGCTGTTCGCCAGCTCTCAGTGATCCTACTGTCTCAGCCTCTGGAATGCTAAGATTACAGCTATGTGCCCACCACACCCAGTTTAGAGGATGAATTTTCTTTCTTTGCCGTATCAGGGATTGAACTCAGGATCCCTGTGCTTGCCAGGCAGGTGCTTATGCCACTGAGTTCTATCTCCAGCCCTAGAAAATTAGTTTCTAATTAGAAGAGTTTGATTTTTGGAGAATCAGTCTTGGGATTAGTTAGCATGCCCCTGACAACATGAAGCCATAACCATACGTATCTTCCTTTTCCCATAGCCCAAGTTCTTGTCTGATCCACAAACCAGGACTTTCTTTTTCACCCTTCTGTGGTAGATCAGAAATGTCTTTTAGGGGGCTAATTTTTCATTTTGTTTCTTTTATAACAAAAAGATGACACATTTTAGGGTTTTAGAAGGTAAAGAACAATGAACATTTTGCTTTTCAGATGAGTTTCTTTTGGTACTTCCTCTGCTATGTTGTGGAATTGTTAAATAATTACAGAATTTTAGAATATGATAATTCTTAAAACAATATAAAGTCAGTAGTAAAGTATCTTCTTGGAGTATGCTAAATATAGTGAGCTGGTAATTACAGGTATTAATATCTCAGAAACTAAGCAGCTGGGTTTAAAAGTGATTAATGATGTAGATTCGTGGGATTTTCAAAACAAAGAGATCATGTGAAATTCTTTTGTAGGTAGAAGTACACAAGGCTATACTGATTAGTGCATTTAGCTTCTAGCCATGGTTGAATTCATTTATTTGCATATTAGCATAACAGAATTGAAAAAAGTTGTTATGTAATACTGCAGTACGTGAGTATTAATAGAACAAGATATAGTCTCACAGATAGTTATTTTTGTGAGTTTGTTTTTTTGCTATACATAGCTGCATGTGTACACACAGTGCTTGGGCTTGCATAGCCCCTGAAGACTCTGCTTATGAATAGTGAAGATCAGGAGCTAACCAGATAATGTTGTGGAGGGTCGACACGAGCCTTGTCTCGTGAGGGACTGATGAGTAGCAGGTGTCTGCTTGCTGCATTAAAAATGCCTAGGAAGGGGAAGGCTGCCTTTATGAGCATTACTGACGAAGCCTCTGTTGCTTTTGACCAATTAGTGTGGGCATGGAGGGATAAGTGACCTGGTTTACAGCTACTGTTAGAATCAGAAGCTGTAGGACTCTCCCCATATGGTTTCTTGCTACCTTTTATTTTTTATCTCTTTCTAAACTGGTATCCTGTGGGGATAGTAGATGGAATTTTCAAAATTGTTATATGGTTTAATGTCCGTTCTTGAAGAGAATGGCTTGTGTTTTTATGTTTGTCCATTTTACCAGCTTATATTAAAGGCCAATAGAATTAATCAGATGTTTTTATATTAGAGCTAATAGCACACCTGATGAAATTATCAGTTGTAAGGATGTATTTATCTTTCAAATAGGCAGAGGCTTGTTGAATGGCAACTATATGTCCTTTTAAGGTTTTGTGTTTCATATATATTTCCATAAATTTCTAGAATTAACAATACTGTTAGAATTGTGGTATCATTGCATACAAATATGTTCCACTTTAGTAGATCCTATCAAGCAAATTTTCCAGCTTGTTAAATCAATTTAAACAACCACTAACTTATGTGTATTTCAGTTGCTCTAAATGCATGTATTTGGTGTTTTCAGTGGTGACTTTTTTTATTGTATCTTATGATGGCTATTAATGGTCCCAAGGCTCCCAGGTTGGATTTCCCTGAAGACTAATGATACCAAGCACCTCTGCATAAGTTTTACAACCTTTTTTTTTTGTTTTTCTCCAGTACCAGGGATTGAACTTGGGATCTTGCATTTGCCAGGCAGGTGCTTATGCCACTGAGTTATCTCCCTGACCCTTCATACTCACTTGGATATTGCCTTGTAGAAATTCTGTTTAGATCTTTTGCTCACTTAGAAAAGATTTTTAAAATTGATTTGGATGACCTTTTTACATTTCTAGATGTCTTTTGGGTGGTATGACTATAAAAATGTGTCCTGCTACCACTACAATCTATTAAAGGGTACTTTTAATTGAATAATAATTTCTAATTTTAGTGAAGTCCATTCTATCAATATTTCTCTGTATGTTTATTATTTTTGTATTCTGTTTAAGAAATTGCTACTTAAGATCATGAAATACTTCACTTACCAGCTTTACTGATCTTATTTAGTTCAACAATCTATCTGTACTTTATTTCTGTGTATATCCTGGGGTAGAAATCAGGATTTTATTTCCTCAGGATTTTATTTCCATATAGATATTTGACCAATTGATTCAGCACCATTTAATTGAAAATGTCTTTTTTTCTACTGTATTGCATCAGATCCTTGTTATAAATCAAGTGGCTGCATATGTGTGTGCTTGTGTTGGTTGTCTGTTTTGTTGTGTCTCTGTCTATCCTGGTGTCCTTGGTGCACTTCCTTCCTTGTACTAGGTATATTCCCAACAGAAATTGTTCTAGTGTACATTGAAAGGCGGCTACAGACTGCTGACGGCATTGCTATCACAGCCTCAAGTTGGGAACAACAACCAAACTTCTAAAATAGTACGTTATATAGAAAAATTCTGTAAGAAGAAAGAAAAGACAGTGAAGTGAGTGATAGGAAGTAAAGAAGGAAATAGGGGAAAAAGAGGAAAAATGAGTCTGTACCACCGAAGTTATTTGAGCATGATGTTGAGCTGGGCCTCGGTGGAAGCTTGGCAGTTGTTGACCACTGTAGTCATTGGACACTGCAGTTGTAATTACTTGGAGGTTTTTTGATTTTTTTTTTTTTTTTTGTGTGTGTGGTTTTGACTTTTATAATCTTTTCAAGTCTGGTCAAAGTGTTAATATTAAAAAATACATTGCTTATATGGAAATTCTGTAAAATTCTCTAGGTTTGTGGACAAAAGTGAGAATTATTTGATTATCATCAAATGGCAATATGTTGTTGATCTTATGTGGTCAGCAGAGTTCTAGTTCTACCTGCAAATTTGTCCCATTGAAATATTCTTTCAGGTAGGGAAGCAGGGAAGGAAAATATCACATTTTCAGTTGGGTCATTTCAGGACACACTTGAATTTACTTGTATTCCAAAACATACTAATGTGCAAACCCCACACCAGTCCAATTACATCAATTTTTTGCTGGGGAGATTTTAAAGGTGCCCAAAGTTAAGAGCAGCTCTGAAATATTTTGCATATGTTAGGGTCTTGCTGAGTTCTGTTAGATGAGAGAACAAACAGCTCCAGAACCCTGTAGGAAGTAACTGTTGGAGATCCTGAGGCTGAGGGATGGAATTGTAGAGGGGAGGGTGAAATCTTAAGTTCCTATGGCATTCCTTTAAAGAGTAGAGCTGTCCTTTTCTTCAGGTGTATAAAATACCAATGAAGGGCAACAATTAGTCAAATCTGAACGAACAGATTTTATGTGTGAAAGGTGATTGTCTGCCATGTGTGTTAACTATTGTACCAGTCCGATGTAGCTTTTGATCTTGGTGAAGGCAAAAATGTATGTTGTGTCAGTTACTAAAAGAGGCAGTGGTTGGCTGTGTGGGACCATCTCTGCTTGGCTTGCTCATCACCGTGAGGCCGCTATTTCTGGGTCTACCGTTGGGCTCTTTTCCATCCTTCACAAGAAGGAAGCTCTCTGGGTACCCATTATGCTCGGTGGTGTGGAGGAGGCACCTTCCCAAGAAGATTAGCTTTTAGAAAGATCTACTTTGACAGGGGCACGAGTACTATTTCTAGAAAGAGGCTGTTAGATATTTCGAGGTTTAGCAGAGAAACAAGTCCTTTTTTTTTTTTTAAACCACTTTATCTTGTGCTGAAATGGCACATCGTGTGTGTAGTAGAAATGCTATTTACTCAGAAATTATACGTTGACACTTGCCTACCAGATGTCTGTTGGTCAAGGCGGTTTATACTGGGAGAACCAGTCTAGTGATGCCATAGCGCCTCTTACTGCAAGGACTGACAGGCTTTGTGTACCGTGGCCTTTGGAGTAAGTGTGCACCTTCTCAATGATAGCGCTTCTTCCTCTCGCCTCACAGACCCTTGGGAAAGAATGAACCCTGAGCTACCAAGTCATCTATGTAATTGTTTTATTAGCTGCAAAGTAGTGACATGTTTATCACCGTAGTTGCGTGATGATGTACTCTTTCTCCTTAGGTTGACTGTGCAGTTAAGATTAATATCGTTCCTGCTTTATTCTTTCTCATATTAAGACAAGTAAATCTGCCAGCAGAGCAGCTTAGGTTCATTGCTTGTTCTGAGTAGGTACCAAGGGACATAAGTGGTCCAGTAGGAAGGCTGAGTTCCAGGGGACTCTGGCTAAAGGCCGGAGGGAGCTGCATAGTTGGACAGCTAGGAAAATGTCCAGGGGCTATCCTGATCTAGGTTGTGACCCTTTTGTTAACATATACTCCTTTAGCAGGCAATTTTGTTTATTTCTGAATAAGAACATTGTATCGCTGAACCTTAGCATTCCTTGGGGCAGCTATGTAAGTTTTTATGTGAAAATCCAGAACTCAGAAGTTTTTACCACATGAAGAGTCAGGGAGGTCTCCTGTCCTTTCACATTTTGGCCAGGTTTTCATTCCCATCTTTGTTGTGCGGGAAGAAGCTGTTGCTAAAAATATTTTTAAAATGATTAAGTCTTTTATGCCAAAGAATATCAACCTTTCCTGAGTGCGACATGGGGTGAAGCAAGATGAGAGAGACAGGACACGCAGCGCGTGCTGTGCTGGCCTCCTTACGGGCAGCCCACGAGCAGTGTCTTCTCATCTCCATCCGCACCACTTGCCAGAACGCAAGGCACAAACAAGGAGGGCGCTTAGAAGATGTCACCGAAGGAACAGGCTGTGGTGAAGCTCCTGTCCTCAGGATAACTGTCAGGCCTGCCTCTTGGGGACATCAAGGACCCTGGATCCAGAAGGTCTACTCCAAAAAGATGCTTCCAGGCTTTTCGATACCAGGCTATGCATACAAAGTGATAATGGTATGACTTGAATTGAGGCAATTACTTAGGGCTTGGGTACATCATGTTTACAAGGGCCCACCTCTCAGCAGGCCTGCAATCCCCCAGTCCTGCAGGGACATGTTGGCTGGGCAGCAGTGTGTTCAAGAAGTTGGAAAAAAAAAATCAGGAAAAAGAAAGCACGTGCACAGTCAGCTGCGTGGCGATCTGGATCTGCCAGCGTGAGGGCTGCTGTCATGGCGTGACTCCGGGAGCTAAGTCTTTACATGTTGGCTTGAAGCTGGCCCCTGTGGAAATAAAAGATAGAAGCAAGCTGGTCAGATGGGAGACTTAAGATGGAAGCAGCTCAAAGGAGAGGAGCAGGTAGACAGAGTCCTCTACCGTGAAGGCCAGTTTTGTATGTGGAGGGGGACCTAGTAGTGCAGTGTTAGGCTTCTTTCTGCAATTTGACAAAGCAGACCCCTGAGGTCTTACTTAAAAACAAAGAACGAGGATTAGCTATACAGGGAGATTGAGCTTTCTGCCTTTCTGTGTAAAGGTTCAAACCACAGACCCAGGCATTGGCTCTTGTGACTGGGAGCTGGCTGCGCAGTCCCAGAGCACATGACCTGCTCTGTGAAGGGCTGTCCCTCTCCTTGGTTGAAGTGTTAAAAACTTTCTCTCTGCTGCAAAAATTGTGTGAAATTCTTGTCTGCAAGATCTTAAATGTGTGTTTTGAGTACCCGGGCAAGAGCTTTTTGCATGGCTTACGTGTTAAAGTACAGCCTGCATAGGTTTTGGGAGGGTCAGATTGCCTGAATGATGGCATTTTTATGATGCTATTGATTAGGTTATTTACATCAGAAAGACCTGCTGTATTCTTATCAGTTTGCTAATGAAGCCATTAAACTACTCAATCTCCTACCCGAACTCTTAATAGTCACATTGAATTTTTCTCCATCTCCTAATCTATACTTCCAAATTTTGTTTTCAGTATTCCTAGGTTCCTCTTATTTCACTCTGGCTTAGATTTACTTAACCATTTCTATTAGAAGCATTGAGCTACAGGCTCTGTGCATTCTCTTCTCAGCATTTTTATTTATTTTCAGCACTGTGAACTGGTCCATGGGCATGATTGCTTTAGTCGGTACCAGATTAAATGCACTAAACCTGTGGTTCTCACCCTTTCTAATGCCGTGACCCCACAATACAGTTCTTCATGTTGTGGTGACCCCAAACCAAAAAATAATTTTCGTGGCTACTTCAAAACTGTTATTTTGCTACAGTTATGATTTCCAGTGGCTTTAGGCGGCCCCTGTGTTTTGGTCGTTCGATCCCCACCGGGGTCGTGACCCACAGGTTGAGAACTGCTGCTCTAAACTGTTCATCACAGAGCCTTGAAAGATTCTGCTACTGTGGTAGCTGTGACTGTGATATGAAAGAAAATAATCATTTTCTGACAAAAAATTTAGAGAAGAATTTAGGAATTCTGTTAAGGGAATTAGAACATAATTCTGTATGCTCTATATTTTTACTGGACTTGATAAGTCCATAAAAGTTTTAATAGGTGAAATTACAAATTATATTCTTTTTCATGTGGACTGTTAAATTCAGAAGATGATCTGTACTTTATAGAATACATATTTTAATTTTTAAGAAAAACAGTTGAACTCCTATTTTATCATATTCTCCATAAATCAAAATAAAGCTACATGTTGGTCTGTTGATTCCATAAAGATGATTATCCTGTCCTGGAACAAAGTGTTGAGAATGTAAAGTGGCAGTAACAGTACTTTGTAATTTAAAAAAAAAATCAATGGAAGTTTGCTTGTATGCTGAGTGCACCTTAAAGATACATGGTTCTTTTCATCTTTACAAGCCTCTTGTGACATCAGCGTAATGTGCTCTCACAGTGATCTGGGGTGACCCTCACTTTAGAGGTGAAAATTTTGAAGCTTGTACATGCAGAGCTGTGCCTAGTCATATAAGTTGTCAGCAGGGTTGGCCATGCCACCTAGGTAGTCGGTTGGTTAGTTGGTCGGTCTATTTGTGGTACCAGGGATTGAACTCAGGACCTTGTGCTTGCCAGGCAAGCACTTATTCCACTGAGCTATCTCCCTGGCTCCAGGTCTTTTACATATCGATTAAAAGGCCCCACTTTATACCTCAACTGCTTAAAACATACAGAATTAGAGACCTAGTATCACCTTAGATAATTTTCTTTAAATTTGATAACTGCTGGACATAATTTAATAAAACTTTTGGGAAGCACAAAATACCATAAAACCCATTAAAAAATTCAAAAAGTAATCTCAGGCCAACACCCACTTGTGGTAGTGAACATTTCGGTTGTTTGAAAAACCAGAGTTGTTTTTCTGTTGTGAAGGAAGCTGAAGTTTAACGCATTGGTCAGGTGTTCCTAGCCCACCTTTACTTAGAAAAATAACTGTTCCACTGCTTGTTCTGATAAGGCAAAGCATCTGTATGTGCTCGAAGTTTAAAGCATTCCATGTATGCACCCAGTTTGTTTAGGTGCATACCTGTTTGTTCTGTGCATGTGATAGCATCTTGGAGCCTACTCCGGAAACAACCTGCTGCTTTAAGAGTCGTGTGGAAGGTGCTGCTACTGGGAGACTAAAGAGGCTTCAGAGTGTGGGTGGTGCCTGCTGGGACAGTTTTCAGGGCCATGGGATCCAGGGTGGAGCCCGTGCTGAGGAGGCCATGGTCACAGGCCATTATTTTATCAGCAGAGAGAAGGACTCCACCCTTACACAGTTCACTCTTGCCTTCCTCATGTGGGCACTGCCTGCCCCCACAGGGGGTGAGTGCTGACAAGAAAGTAGACAGAAACACGTCATCACTTTTTCCTCACCATCCTTAGTGTGTGATCTTAGGTTTTGCTTTTTTAGCAAAATCCTTGCGCCTTTACCCTGAGACTTGTAGAGTGGACCTCCTCCTATTACTATAGTACGGGGCTGCCTCGCCTCCCTCTGTCCCTGTACCCTGAATGCCATCATCTCCTCCCTTTCATATCTTTCGCTTTCTCTGTTTGTCTCCATCATCAGCTTGTATAAACATGCTTCTTAGGTTCTGAAAACCTAAGATAGACACTTGCAGCTCACTGCTCAGCTCCCTCCTCACCATTCTCTCCATCTTGAAAGTGGAGCTGCGATCTTCCTTTGCAATCTTTACCCTGTCTGTCTAGAGCATATCATCAAGGCCTTGTCATGGATAGTAGGCCTCCTTCTCCATGTTGTGCCTCATCCTTCGTAGCTTTTCCACGGCTGTGACAGTATTAACCATGGATCCTCTGATGTTGCAAGTTGATGTCTTCTGCCCACATTCCCTTCCACAGCCCTCAGCATAGGTGTTTGCTCGGCCTCCCTTCTGTTGTAATGTGTTGCCCAAACACCTCACTGCACCATGTTCAAATCCAGTCTTACATCCAGATCCCACCCAATCTCATTCTTTTTGGAGTTAGTTTTACACTTGGCTTCTTTCTTAATGGCCTTCAGGTTGATCTGAATGCAAGACTATTCTTTAATCAGAATGACAAGCTTAAGAATGTGGGAAACTTTCTAAGAAGAATGTATGACCTTTTTAAAGTGATAGGATCAGTTGTGATGTGTACTACTTGCTGGAGTATGGATGAGGAATATCTCCTGGAGACATTAAAATCTTGGTCCTCATTGTGATGCCGGTGGGAAGCGAGGTTACCTGTAAGAGGTGGGGCCTAATGGTGATACCTAGGACTGGAGAGTGTGCTTTGGAAAGGCATTGTGGGACACAGCCTCTTGCTCCTTTCTTGCTACGAAATGAGGTGTGCCCTCCTAGTGCCATTCAGGTATGACCCTCAGAAACCCAAAGCAGTGGATCCTTCTGATCTTGGCTCACAGCTTCCAAAACTTAGAACAGGATAAACTTCATCTATCTCAGGCATTTTATTCTTGTGATGGAAAACTAATATACTGTTAAATAAATTAAACAAGTATATTTCTGTAGTGAGACCATGGGATAAGTTATCTTAACATGATCTAACTCTTTAAAAGTGTACCTTTTCGTCTCAAATGGTTTGGAAGGAATCACAATTATCTGAGTGCTGCTCTGCCTCAGACCTCAGTCTCCATTAATCTTTGAGAACCTTTTATAATCATTTTTCATATATTGATTCAGTTAAGATTGTAAAGGGAAATTTAATTGGCATCTAGCTCAGCAAAATTTATTTATATAGGAGGTGTTCTAAGTTGGTAGTTTCATGCCAGAGAGAGATGCTTTTGAGCATTTAAAAGTAATCCCATGAATTTATTTTTCTTTCACGGTTCTATTTTAAGTTAAATCTTTAAACTGAGACAGCAACTTTTATCCTGCAACTCATGAATTGCAGCCTTTTTTCCCCATTGATTTTTTTTTCTTACTGCTTTGAAATTTATTTCTCAGAAAAAAAAAATTTTATGCCAAAGATGTTAATGACTTCTTTTGCTATAGGTGTCGGGTGGAAAACAACATTATGCGTGGCCTCTGAAGTCAGTGTTGGGAAGGTGACCTCCATGTTAGGATCTAGTTCAGTTTTCCTTTGATAAGCACTAATGCAGGCCTGTCCTGCTGTATGATTGCAGATTATCTTATATTTTGAAAAATGCTAAATAAGTATCTTGGAGCTTCTACCCTTTATTTTTTTACTTTTGTTATTGGCTATGATGAGGCACAAAGCCTCTGTGGTGTGTTTGCTTCTTTTTAAAATATGGGTTGAACCCGAGGCCTTCTTTCACTCTGGGTTACATCGCCAGCTCTTTTTGATTTCTTTTTTTTTAACACAGGGTCTTGCTAATTTGCTGGTCTAGGCTCAATCTTACCATCCTTCTGTGTGTTCAGCTTTTCAGAGAGCTGAGATGTACCACCACACCTGGCACCTGTGCTGATCTTACAGACGGGTTCTTGCCTACTTGCAGGCGTAAGAGGTTGGAGTTGTGACTATTCAGCAAGAGCGTGTGTCTTGTAAACCAGTGTGAGAAGCTACATCTGGTTGCAGAGACTCTGGGATATGTTATGGTTGGGAAATGACCAGATTGGGTTTGTGGCTGAATGTAGAAGGAAGGATTTAAAGCAGCTTTTCTAGCATGACATGGTATATTCACGGTTGTTTGTTTGATTTTTTTTCTTTTGGTACAGTGGATTGAACTCAGGACCTTGCATTTGCTGGGCTGG
The DNA here is from genome assembly GCA_004027025.1 of Myocastor coypus. Classification (NCBI taxonomy): domain Eukaryota; kingdom Metazoa; phylum Chordata; class Mammalia; order Rodentia; family Myocastoridae; genus Myocastor; species Myocastor coypus. The sequence continues at coordinate 67,488 of PVJA010003689.1, forward strand.
TGCTTATGATGCTGAGCTATATCCCCAGCTCCCTTTTTGTCTTTTTGAGACAGTCTTGCTATGCAGTTCAGGCTGGCCTCGAACTTGTAGCCTAGGCTGGTCACCAACTTTCAGTGATTCTCCTACCTCAGCCTGAGTGCTGGGTTTATAGCATTTATCGTCACTCCCAGATGGTATTTATTCTAGTACTCGTAAGCAGGGTTTTGCTAGGACAGGTCTCTTCAGGCTGCACCTGCATGACCCAAGTATGTGTTCTTCATCATAATCAGCTGGTATTTTTCACCTTTGTGCCTGTGGGGAGCATTGAGGTATCTGTTATGATCTCGTTTTGCAGAGTGCTGTGTGCATGGACACTTTGGAGTTGTAGAACTGTGTTAGCAGGAAAACACTGATCCTGTGTAAAAGGGAACACCTAGACATGGAGCAGCTAATCTCACATTGCATGGAAAAGTGCCCTGTATCCTGGGAACTTGCACCTGCCTGTGTTCCTGCTGAGTTTTCTCAAGCCTGCTGGATAAGCGTATTTGTTAGCTTTCTGTGTTTCTAATGAAGTCTTTTAGTCTTTCCATCATTCTTGTAGATACTGCTGAAAAACTCTGGGTGCTTAAGCCCAGCTCTTGTCCTGGAAGTACAGTACCTACTGGCAAGTCAGGAGTGGTACAACCCCTGCCGTCTCTTTGCAAAGGGAAGCCTGTAGGTTGTTTTGGTTCTGACAGCCCCCATTGAAATTCCATCTGAATCTTCTTCACAACCCGGGCTGGATGTGCTATGCTAGCTACAGAAGGCCTCGGGGTATGTGAGCATAGGGCATGATGTAAGAAACTGTAACCAGAAGAGGCTTGGGGATTTTTGTGTTCCTTCACACATGTCCTAGCCCACTAGAGTGATCTGGGACTCCTCACCAGGTACCACCAAACTCATCATTGAAACAAAAACTAGTCAAAGACCAAGTCCCAACTTCAGCTTCTGTGTTAAACCAAACTGACAAACTTCTATGGAAACTTCTTTTTGTGTGAGCTACATTTTTTCATTTAGCTGCAGAACTTTATTTTATCTGAAAGGCAGACAGTTTATTATTACAGATTTTAAAAATTCTATGTGAAGGAAATGAATTTTCAACTATATTACACTGAAAATAAATTACTTTTGTATAAACCTTTTTTATGTGTATATATTTCTGAAAAGTGAGATCTAAAACCAAACAATTTATTATAGCAAATTTCTGTAGCTGTAGCAGCTCCAGCTCAGTATTTAAGTTGCTTTTTGAATATCAGCAGCAGTCAAGGAGCCTGTTAGTTTTGCATCCCCATCTTTGGAGAGATTGGAAGAAGGTGAGATGGGTGAGAGGCCCTGGAAATGAATACGTGGGCACCTGTAACCACCAGGTTCAGCCTGGTTACCACTGAGCATCTTTTACTTTGGCAAGAATAATTCAGATCCACCTAAAAAAGCTTCTAGGACAGGAAGGGCTGTATATGTAGTAGGGCAATATAATGCCTTAAGCCTAAGCCTTTTCTCTTTATGAATTCCTTCCTACATTACAATAAAAATAGATTTGGCATTAGGTTACACACACACACACACACACACACACACACACACATAGTTGGTGTAGTTTACCACTGATTTCTATTGTTTGTTGAAAGAAACCGTTAGTGCTTAATTGCTGGATCTTCCATGCCTCTGTCAGGTGACCTGAACAACTACTTCGAAGATAACAATCTGTATTACAATAACTTGTTAATTTCCTAGCACCTGCTTTTGAAATTCTGTGTTTCTTTCATTGTTTTTGTTCCTTTTTTCCCCTCTTTAAAATTTTAAAAAACACTATTTACTGTAAAAGTCCATTTTTCTTCTAGTTTGAAAAGGAATTAAAACATTTTGATTGACCCTAAAAAAAAAATACTGTGGGCTTTTGCTTAGCACCGTAGGGGACTTTGGCTCTGATGTATACAAACCATGTGAGGAAGATATATTATATATATATATATATATATATATATATATATATATATGAATACATATATATATGCATATATATATGCACACATATATGTGCATACACATATGAACATGCACTTTTTACTTCTGTTATTTTCAAGTACAGTATAAGTCATTAAGCTAATGGGAATTTAAATTTTGAGGACAATGTTATAGTAGATAACACTTTTTATCTTCAATTTAGATGTATTTTTAGGGTTTTTTTTTGGTATTGAGGCCTAGGATCTTGCGCTTGCCACACAGTTGCCTGTGCCCCTGAGCTAATCTCCCCAGGCCCTGGGTGTATTCTTGACTTATGTCATTATGTTCATTTAAAAATTAATGTCATTTGATTTTTTAAAGTTAAAATTTATTAATTTCAGTAACTAAACTACTTTGTCAAGTTTGAGATTTGTTCTTCTGAGTACATTTCCAGTGTTAAATATTTTAAAACATTCTTTGTAGTTTTATTTTATGGGTTTGTATTTTTTGGCATAAAATTTTCTAAAGTAAATTAGCTTCATGTAAGAACTTTTGTGTGTCTCTTTCTGGATCAGGGATGTTTTCTATGAATTCTTTGAGTGAAAATCTATTTTAACAAATAGGCCATAATTTGTAACTAGGAACTTTCAGAGTGGCCCGGAAAAGCATGCTAAGAATAGATTCTGTTTAGCTCCGCCCAGTCTAAAATACAGCCCTTTGGTTGCAAGTGTGGGGAAGGCCAGGAGTGATGAGGAAAGTGGTTCCCCTGCACCTCCACACACCCCCACAGCCAGGCCCTCCACACCCCTGGCCCCACATGCAGGGAGAGGAGAGAGTAGAGAGCATTCTTATGGTTTGTCCTGTTTCCTTTTTTTAGGAGCTTAGATGAAATAATATCTGAACAGGAGTTTGACCACATTTAGTTTTCAGTTCTTAGTTTGGTCTTTAAGCTTTTGTTTCATAGGGAGGCTTGATATTGTGGATTTTACTAATAATTATACTCTCCAATACTTGTCAGTGTATACTTTTCAATGTACCTATATTTGTTATGGTAATGGCAACTAATTAGTTTCTGTTTTAAAAAAAGATTTTGGTTACGAACATAATTATTGGATAGGCCTGTCACTTAAAGATAACAACTTTCACAGGAATGAATGTTAATGGAACAGGCCTGTCATTCCAGAGAATCCTGGAGAGGAAGTACATAGCTAATGGAAAGTCCTGACCACCAGAAAGGCAGCCCAGTGATACCACTTAGAAGTCATCTACATATTTTATTAGGTGCTTGAGGCATCTGTCACTGTTCCCACTGCTCCAGATGTTGTTGCCTGTGAACTCAATTGCTATTGATTAGGCACAGTGGGAACATGTTCGCACATGGTTGCACATGTTACTTGTTTTTCTTTTAAGACAAAAGATGGTCATGTGTGAGTTGCTTTTTCTAAAGTAGAACCTCAGTGTTGGGGGTTAATTGTGGTGTTGGCTCTTCGTAAGTAAGTGGGTTTGGGGCTGCAGTCTCTGCGCTCCTCTAAAAGGTTTGCCATCCCTGGGCTAGGAAATGAACAAAACCCGGCTCTACAGAAGAACACTGCTTTGGAAGGGAAGAGCAGCTCAGGATTTAGGCTTTGAAGTCAGCTGGTGTGGGTTTTAATGCCAGCTAGGTGTCATCTACCAGCCTTAGTTTCCTTATCTTTAAAATAGATGTAAATATAAAACTGACTTTAGGTTTTGGGAAATTAATTGAAATCATGCCTGTAAAGCACAGTTTTTAGTGAGTATTATTTTGAGTGAACTTGCAGAACAGCAAAAGCTTAAATTTATTTCTGGAGTCATGCCCCTGAGGTAGAATTTGATTGAGACATCTCTCTTCATAATTGCCACATGAAAGAAATGGGTACCAATGTGTTTATTGTATTTTAGTTCATTTTATTTCAGACCAAATTTAATGAATCTTCACTACATTTTTATTCTGATTTCTATGTTTTAGTGTTTTCTTCCAAATTATCTTGAAGCACATATAAGTATTTAGTATTGTGGGCTGATTTGTCATTTTCACGTGGCCATTTCTATTGTATGTTTGACTCTCTCCCCCTTTTGATATTCTTTGTAAATTATGGAAAATAAATGATACAAATGGAGAGAACGGTGTAGTGAACCTATATGTACCCATTACTTGGCTTCAGCAACTTTTAGGTCATGGCCAATCTTGTTTTCTTTGTACTACTACTCATTTTCCCCAGCTCCATGTTATTGTAAAGCACATCCCAAGCAGTATATTACCCATAAATATGTACATGTGACAATCATTCTAAAATTAACAGTTCCTAAATATCACCAAATGTCCAGTCACTATTAAGATCTAATTATCTTTAAAAGATGTAGCTTAAAAAAATTAAAAGTGCTTAATTCAGGATCCAGAAAAAGTCCCACACATTCGTGTGGTTGGTGTGTCTTATGTCCCCTTTGAGCTACTCGGGTGCTAGTTGCTGCCTTTGGGGCAGGGGTTATAAGATCCCTGAGTTTTGGGAGCTGTCATTATCCTGGTTTAGGGCAGGTAAGGCAGCACTTGTTACTGCTGTGGGGAACTTCCAAGCAGAGGGAACAGAGTGAGCAGAGACCTTTCCTGGCGCCCAGTATAGGTGGTGACTTGTGGGCTGTTGAGGCTGCGTCCCACATGGTGCTTTATTATGTGCATTTGATACTGAGTTAAAAAAGTTTATGTAAAGATGATTAAAAATAATGATGGTAGCACAAACTAGGAGTGATACAATATATCAATTTACATTTATTTTCTGGTAATACCTGGTTTGGAAAGTTATAATGTGTGAGAGACATTATGACAGCTTAAGTTCACTATATATATTTGAAGAAGGTATGCTTCATCTAACTTTCTGCTTTTTCCCTTTTGTTACCAGAGTAGTGTTAGTAAATGACGACATCCCAGGTGGTGTTCACCAGGTCCCAGGGGTAATCTCTTAGTGCTCTCTGCTTGCTGTGTTTGGAGTAAAAGTAGAAATACTTTTCTTATTCAGATCAGTGTATTTTGTCATTTTTTCCTAATACACTTAAAACATTTGAAGAATTGTTATAATTAGTTGATTTTCTTGGGCTGAGTTTTTTGTGTGATAGCTTAAAATACATACCTCAGTATACAAAGTTTATGCTATTTCTTGATAGCTCAGGCCTGGTGTTGAATTCCCGCTCTGTTACTTTCTGTTTGTTAGGGAAGTCATATAATTTCTTGTAGCTTCCTTATCTCCAAAAAGGGGGTGAATTATAGGGTTCCTTCAGAGTACTGCTGAGCTGGGTAAACCAGACAAGTAGGGGTGTATTTCAGTAAGTAGAACAGAACTTGGCATACCCAAGTGCTCAGTGGCTTTAGATAGCATTATTTGCATTCTTACTGGTAATGTTTTCCTATTAAATATTGAGTATTATTAATTTAAAGTGCTGTAAGCAGACCATGACTAATGAAGAAAAATTAGGAAATACTATATGTCTTGGGGTTGAAATCTGTACATTACAACTCTGACGTTATTTACATTAATTTTCTTAACAAATTTTAGATTGCTGTGGAATCTCCATTCCTGCTCAGCAAAGCCAAGAATGTGTCAGAAATAATTCGTCTTTTCTGGTTTGAAACAGCCCATACTAGGTTAAATGCTATTTGTTTCTTTTTTTAAAAAAAGTCTGTCTGTCTGTCTGTCTGTCTGTCTGTCTGTCTAGTACAGGGTCTCACTGTCCAGCAAACTCGTAGTGCTCCTCCTGCTTCAGTCTCCCCATCTCTGGGATTACAGGTGTGCACCACTATACCCAGTTTCTGTGGCCAGCATGGCACTCCCGGGGTTCTGGGGCTGGCAGAGCATCATGCAGTACTGGGGATGGAACCTGGATCTTTATGCTTGCCAAGCAGGCCCTTGGACTACCAAGCTATCTCCCCAGCCCCTAATGCTATTTCTTTTTAGAAAACTAGAAAACTCAAATTCAGAGTAGTTTGTTTCCACTTTAATGACTCCTCATTCTTTGTTCCCACCTGTAAGTATGTGTGGCCTGACTCATTGCTCGTACTGTTTTGCTGTGCCCACTATCATGTCTTCCCATTCATCAGCATTGCACCTAGGATTCTGACTTCCCTCCTGTTACCAAGGTGACTTAGTCTGGTTCCTGCCCAAAGCCAGCTTTTCTTTCCAGGCGGAAATCTGGTCCCCACCTGCCTGATCAGCCCATGTGTACAGCCCTTCATTGTATCTCCCTGGAGCTCCAGTTTTCACACCGTTCCACTCGTTCCTGCCCGCGTTCTGATCCTTCTGTGTTTTCTGATGCCATTTCTCCCACTGACCCTTTCCCAGCTTCTTATCCTTACTTTGCAGCAAGAATAACTTAAGTTACCTAGGTTCACTCTCTTCAAATCCTTGATTCTGTTTTCCTAAAACCTACTCTACTCTGGTTCTTGCCGTCATTATGTACCACAGTTTGTCCTGTGAAGGTTGCCAGTAACCTCCAAATTCTGAAATTCAGTGTTCAGTTCAGCCTGAAGTAGCATGGATGTGTGCATCAGCATGATATGGCTGATCCTTCCCCATCTTGGTACTCCTACGTGGTTTGCTGTAATTCTTCTTCTCCCTGTTTCCCTGTCTCATTCATCAGGTTTTTTCATTTCCCTTTGCTGGTTTCTCTCTTTTTCCTTGACCTCATAGTGTTCCAGTGCTGCTAGCTGGCTTGCTTACCACCTCCTCTCCTCTCCTTGCCCCTTTCCCTCTTCTCCCTGCCCTCCCTTCCCCCTGTATGCTCAATGGTCTCATCCTGACTCAGTGCTTTAGGGCCATCCATATGCCCACCACTTCTAAATTTGTACCCGTACACCCACTTCTATTCTGTGCTCACACATGTATATCTAACTGCCTACTAGATCTCTCATTTTATATCTGAAACATACTACTTTTCCCCAGCCAACTTGCTCCATCATGGTCTTCTCTGTCTTGGTTTGGTAGTGTCCTTTTGATCATTCAGGCCTTAGAGTCATCTTTGATTCTTTTTTTTTTTTTTTTGTCTTTTTGAGACAGGGTCTCGCTATGCAGTTCAGGCTGGCCTTGAGCTCACTTTTGTAGCCCAGGCTGGTCTCAAACTTACACCAATCCTCCTGCCTCAGCCTCCCGAGTGCTGGGATTACAGGCGTGCGCCACCACGCCGGGGCTTCATCTTTGATTCTTCTTTCCCTCAAACACCACATTCAGTGTATTAAGTCCTTTTGGCTTTGTCTTTACCATATATCTGGAGTCTGACTGTGTTATATTATCCTTAGCATTGGGTGCAGATGCAAGAGGAGTTCAGAAACTCTGTCCCCAGTAAACTTCACTTTTGTTATATATAGGTGCAGGACTGCTAGAGTTCATGAAATTGCAAGTTGCGCAGAAGGGATCCTGTGCTCTCTCCAGGGACAGTTAGGTGTTCCTTCTGATCCAGTTTCAGGAAAAATGTGCATTATCATTTGTTCACTGCTTTGCTTTTATAAGTAGCACATGGCTGCCTTGCTTCACAGGCAACCTGCCCAGTGGTTATGTACAACAGCTAAATTATTTTGTTTTTAAATATTTGGTCTTGCTTTGAATTCATGGAAATATTTTACTTGTCAGTTTTTTGAAATGACCATATGCCATTTAAAATTGTATCATGGCTGTGATTGATCTTCAACCTTAGAAGCAGAAAAAAAAAATGACATGGGAAGATTTATAATGATGAATTTTGGTATTGATGTGTTTGGACATCTGCATCCTCATCAAAACAAAAAATGTATTCAGTTGTGTAAAACTGAAGGTCCATCTGGTATCATTTTGAAACTATTACTTGTGAGCAGTTTAACATTTGTGTAGTGGCTTTGTTCTTAAGTTCTTTACTTCCCGGATCTGGGTTGGTTGGTTTCTCCCCACATGGCACTGCATAGGTTGTGTCCATCTGCTCTGCCATCTTTGAAGGGAACTGAGACCTCTTCTGTTGTACACGGTGATGAGTGACGTTGCTCAAAGAGCCAAAAATAGATCATGGGCTTCTGACTGTGAGACAGGTGCACTCTCCACTGAGTTACTCTGCTTTCTTGGAATTATTCAGCCATCTTTTCTTTTCTTTTTTTAAGTATTAACACAGGGGCTCAGAGTATAGTTAGCTTGTGTGAGGCTTTAGGTTTCATCTCCAGTATTATGGAGAAAAAGAAGTAATATAACAAGCACATGTAATATATATCATATAATTACTGTTGACTGAGATGAATCCTAGTGAGATCTGTAAGTACTTCACTTCCTAATGAAATGAGACCAACCAAAACAATAAGTTTCTTGAGACATTGGTATCCCTACCAGCTGTTTTCATCATTTCCTACATGTATCCCATCGTTTCTGGTGTTTTGTTTTTGTTTACAGGGTCTCACTATGTAGTTCAGGCTGGCCTTAAACTCACTAACTAGTCCAGTCTGGAGTCTGGCTTGGAATTCCTAGGGAGTTCCCTGCCTTAGCCTCCCAAGTGATGGAGTTACAGGTGCATGCCACCGCACCTGGCTTATCTTGTTTCTGATGTACCTACCAGGCTACTGCAGCTACCAGATACTTAAATGATTATAAGCATTAACCTCTTTTTCTTTCTCTTTCTCTCCCCTTTCACCACATCTTTTCATTTTCTTTTGCAGTTTTGTTGTTAGTACTCCTGTCAACACTACTTTATTCAATTCTTCACTCAGCAGTTCTATGGGGATGCCTGGATCTGGTCTTCAAAATATGTACTCCTGTCTGTCCTTGGTAATCCTCCGGATCCTCTCCTGCTTCTTACCAACCCTCTGTCCTGGTGAGACTGAGCCAAGCAGCCTTCAGCTCTGCTAGTTGACTTTGCCATGTATAGTGTTTGGTGCGCTTTTCCAGAAATGCCTTTCCTGCCCTGTTAACTTATGAGTCCCACCCCCTGCTCACCTCTGGGGGTTACTTCTCATTAGCTGAAATCTCGGTTGTAGGGGTGCCCTTTCTCCTTTCTCTGGGAAGATACTTCTGTGACCTTACAATTGCTTTCACTTTACTACCTTCTGTGGAATATAGTGTAAAGTTTTTCATAATTAACCTATCAGATATTGCGGGGGTTCTGTTACAAGCAAGTGAGTATTTTAATGCTTGATGTGTTTGCTTCAAATAATACTATTTTAAATTGGGCTGTAAAGAAAACCAATGTTTAAATGTAGTCAAACATTTTATGAAATAGAAAATGACTTTCTTGGGGCCTGGCAGGATAGCTCAGTAGTCTAAAGCATCTGCTTAGGAAAGCTTGGGCAGCTGCAGGGACCGCCGTTCACCAGCCCTGCCCTCAGGGCAGGCTGAGCTGGCCATAAAAATAAATAAACAAACAAAAGTTCTGAAACAAGAAAAAAAAAATTAGAAAAAAGAAAACGACTTTCTTATGAGAAAGAATGGTTATTGAGTAGAATATAAATAATGTACGTAGGGCTGGGGAGATAGCTCCGAGGCACAAGTGCCTGCTGGGCAAGTGCAAGGTTGTGAGTTCGAACCCTAGTCCCCCGCCCCCCCCCAAAAAAAATGTATGTATATTTGTGAATGTATATGTGAAACACCTTTCCTGTAGTCATTTTTTTTTAGAATTTTTTATTTTATTTTTCTCTTGTTTCAGAATTTCTTTTTGTTCATTTATTTATTTTTATGGCTGGCTCAGCCTGCCCTGAGGGCAGGGCTGGCGCAGCATGTGGTACTGGGGATCAAACCACGGTCTCTGCAGCCACCTAAGCTTTCCTAAGCAGGTGCTTTAGACCACTGAGCCATCCTGCCAGGCCCCATCCTGTAGTCATTTTTGTATGATACAAAGAAAACCTGTAATAATTTTGAACAGAGTACTTGAGATGCTGCATTTCGATGCTCATGATTTTGTAGAAGAAATATCTTCCTGTACATTTTGTTCCCATTAGGGAAAAGTAGAGAGACTCTTACTTTAGGTGATTAAAGTATGGGGACTGTAGCCTTAGTGTAATATCTACCATGGTGTTCTTGTTTTTAAGTTTTCTTTTACACTCATACCTGGCTAGCCAGATTGCTCTGATACGAGGAACTCTTAGCAACCTAAGTATGTGTTGTCATAGTGTTTTCAGTTTTGTGCCTGTACTGTGCAGTTATGTATAGTCAGTATTGAATTTATTTTCTCTTGTTTACAGTAGAATTTTGGGAACATGCTATTGCTTTGTGAAAGAAAATTAAGGTACTCAATTTACATTTAAATGTGCATTATACCTTTTCTTCTTGACAATTATTTTTATTCAAAGCCTAGAATTTGCTTCAGTCTTTACTAAAATCTTCACATTGATTCTTCTTTGCCTTCTTTATTTTTAAAATGAGATATTCTGATATTACTGTCCATACATTCAGTATACATTGATATTTAGCTACAATCTCATTTAAGGCACAATACCTTTGTGTTAGAATCTTTATTATGTGCAATACGTACTTCCTGTTGGGGTTATTCATCTCCATAGTTCATGGGTTTTCTTGATGCTGGAAATAAGTTACTTCCCTGTGGTTTAGATCTATTTTCTTGTTGTATATGTAAGAGTGCTTGCTGCTATTGTATTTTTCCTTTCAATTTTATGACTTTTTTCCTCTCTTTATTCAAAGAGCATTTCATCGCGACATTGGGAAATCACATGTTTTGTTTTCTTTTGTTTTGAGGGACTGGGGGTTTGAACTCACAACCTTGCACTTGTCAGGCAGGCACTTGTGCCATAGAGCTATCTCCCCAGCCCCTTTTTTCTGTGTGGTTTTTTTTTCCATTCTTCAGGAAATCATGTGTTGATTTGCTGTTTATGGGGTTTTTCCCTTTCAAATTCCTCATTTGAACCACTGGAAATTCTGATTCTTTTATATTTGGTACAGGGTCCCACTATACAGCTTGGAATGAAGTGCTCCTGCTGTTTTCAGCTTCCCCAGTGCTGGGATTACAGGCATATGCCTTCATGCTGAGTCGGTGGCCAGCTCAGTGCATCAGGGCACAAGGCCACGGATGGACCCTGGTCTCTGTACTTGCCTAAGCAGGCACTTAGACCACTGAGCTATCTTGCTGGCTCTGATTATTTCTAAGAAGTTATTTTGGCATTCTGTCAGGCAAGGTTTGATGTAGGGAAAAGGATGATGCCCTTCTCGTACTTAACAGCTTTGTGAAAGGGAGAAAAGGGATAGGACAGGTTAGGGAGAAGATGGACACCATTCAGCTTACATTTCAGAAGCCAGTAATGCTATAGCAAACCCAGTGGAGACATCCCAGGCACAACTTGCACACAGCCCAGAAACTGATTCATGAACATCTAACATCTTAGTTAATTAAATCAAAGCAAGCTTAGTAAAGACCTGTAATCTTGAAAGGCATTCTTTGTTTTGATCTGACTGAAAATATTTTCGCTCTTTGCAGATGACAATCTAATACATCGAACCAGCGTTAAGAGGGCTACAGTTGGCTCAGTGAACTTGCCCTGCTCAGAACAGAAAAGCATGAGGAAGGATGAAAAATATAGTCTAAAATTTTTCGGCCTTTTAAAACCTTGGATGGGCTGGCGACATAGCTCAGTGGACTAAGCATCTGCTGAGGCAAGTGCAAGGACTATGGTTTGACCCCCCCCTCCCAGCACCACATGCCACACCGGCCTCACCCCTGGGCATACTGAGCCAGTAACCAAGTCTAGATATGGTAGTATGTGTATGTAATCCCAATGCTGGAGAGGCTGAAAACAGGAAGATCACTATGAGTCCAAACTGCATAGCGAGAGCTGGACAAATAGCTTAGCAGATTAAAGCACCTGCAAGCAGGCACAGGGGCTGGGGTTCAATCCCTGGGGCATGCTGATACAGCAAATGAGAGGGCATGGTGGTGCACACCTGTAATCCCAGCTTTGGGAGGCTGTAAACAAGTGGATCATTATGAGCCCGATCTAGTAGTGAGACCCTGAACACCCTGTAGACCCTTCCCTAAAGTACAACCTCCCCAAAAAAACACCACCAAACTGTGTAATGAGACCCTGTACAAAAAAATAAATAAATAAAACTGTGGGTTATCAAATATTTTCCCTTTAACCAGTAGTTACACATTTTGTTCAAGAAAATTTAATATTCTTCATTGAGTGCTAGATTGTGGTGGAGCCAATAAGCTTCCAAGCGAACTAATTCCTGTGTCTACTGAAGGTGTATTTCTGTAGTGTTGGAAAGGGGAAATTTTTAAAGTGGCCTGTAGGGGAGAAGGATGTCAAAGGTGAAAGCTTCCCCTTAATTTTTTTCGGACAGAAAAATGTACTGTGTATTAAAGCTTAGCATTTTAACTTACTGTCAGATCAAGGAATAGCTACGTGTAAGAGCATCCAATATGTTAGAAGAAAAGTCTAAAAGAAGTAAATCAACACTGTTCATATAAGGAGCCACTAGTAGCATGGCATCAGATGTTCTGTGCTTTATGTAACTGTGACGACCACTTCCTCAGTGCAGAGGAAAACAAAGTGGATGATGAATATTTGGAATTATTTTGACATCAATTACTTAAACTTAAGATATACATGTGTTGGCCATATAATTTTCAGGATAAAAATTAAAATAAGTTTTTTCCTCTTTGGTATTGAAAACCATGTGGTAAATTGTATCTTAGGTGTGCTTCTTTTGTGGTGATCTGTTACCAGTGTCATCAGAGAATGAAAGAATGACTTCTGCATTCTCTATTTCCTCTCCCCTTTTCCTTGCCTATGTATGCCCTTTGTCTCAGGAGCCCCATGGAGACTTAATAGTTTCCTTAGTAGGTTGCCTAGAAGTAACTGAAGAATGAGATAGCTATGCTATAATAGGCTCTTCCTTCCTCAACCCAGCCTTTTCCTGGTGCATAACCCCTTTCTGTCCTTCATTTGGATGTACATACAACATGCTCCCATTCTGTGAAGGACAGATATCCTGTATGTACTAGTAGATTTATCTCATTTTCAGTTAGAGTCAGATCTAAGGATGTCTTTTCAGTTTTCTGCTCTACCTGGCTACATAGCCAACAGATGAAAGAAGTGGGTTTTTTTTTTTTTTTTTTTTTTTCTTTCAGAACTGGGATTTGAACCCAGGACCTTGAACTTGCCAGGCATATGCTTATTCTGCTGAGCTATTTACCCAGCCCAAGAAGTCATTTTCTTACTAGGCACAGTAGTAATGAAAAGTTTTAATATTTTCCCCTTTTCTTTTCTGGTTATTATTCATTTTTAGCCAAAACACTCTCTTCTGGTTATGTATAAACTATGAAACAAATCATCTCTAAATTAGTGGCCCAAGACAATTGCCATTTTATTACAGTTGTGGATTCTGTGGGTTGGCAGTTGGGACAGGCGCACTGGAGATGGCCACCTTCCACCTTTTTTTTTTTTTTTTTTTTTTTTTTTTTTTTTTTTTGTATTTAGAACAGGGTCTGTAGGGTCTCACTATGTAGATCAGACTCATAGTGATCCGCCTGTGTTCAGCCTTCCAAAGAGCTGGGATTACAGGCACATGACACCATGCCCAGTCTAAATCACCGTCTCAGCATGCCCCGGGGTGGGGCTGATGTGGCATGCTGGGGATCGAACCAGCCAGCTGATGCACTCTGCCTGAGCTGTTTGTCCAGCCCATCTTTTTTCCTTGTATGTTAGTAAGGGTTTACAGGCAGTACATGGTCTCACCATGTAGCTACTTGCCATTGTCTGGGACCTCATCTAAGAAAACTGTGTGGGGTGCTGCAGATGCCTTGGGGCTGAGGCTGGAGGGTCCACTTGCAAGATGTTTTTGTCATTTGTGTGTTGGCACCTCTGGGGATGATGCGGTGTGATGACCCCAGGTATTGCGTCCTCTACCATGAGCCTCCCCAAAAAACAGGCAGGATGCCCTGGCCTTTCCTAGACCACCCCTAGAAGTCACACTGAGTCACTTCCACTGGTTCTTTACTTACAGTTAAATCATTGCCTATCCCCAATTTAAGGAGAGGGGAATAGGGAGTCCTTTTTGATGAAGGAGTGGCAGGGTTGCCCTGTAAAGGATCCTGTGGGATGGGGGATGTCATGGTGTTCATCTTGGAACTTACATAAAAAGGAACCTGCAGTTGTTTTGATGCTTCAATTTCATAGCATCTGATTATTGTTCTCTTCTGTGAATCATTTGATGTCTCATTTAAAATTTAGCATAATGTAGAAACAAATTGGATGAGTCCTGAATGCCCCCCCTGTACCTGTGTGTATTGCTATCTAATATAATTTATAAAACTCCATGAGTCAGAGGAGAACTGTTCATCTCAGACTTGGTTCATACCCTTAGTCAGACAAATTAAGATAAAGCTATTCAGTTGTAACAGGGTGCTGTAAGGAAGAGCAGATTCTCACCATGAACTTTACAGTCAACAAGGGATTTAAACTAGGAAGATGAGTTGTATGACAAATATCATCAATTAAGTAGCTAGCTATTGAAAACTGCTTAAGTTGTGCATTGATAATTAGAGCAGACTTGGCTAGTCAGAGAATTTAATTTTGGGTCTTAGTGATGTAATAATTTCCTCCTTTTCTACTTATGACAACTTTTTATATATGAAAACACAATTGATTTAGAATAATAGATAAATCTAAAAGCCAAATAGGAAGTCTCCTTAGATAATATGTGAAAGTGTTTTTTAACAAAACTGTCTCTTAACTAGTATACAGAGAAAGATGCTTATTGACATTTGAGCTTTTTATTACTTCAATAGTAAAAAGAATGGACACAGTTATGTTCCACAGGGTAAAAGTTACATAGCTTTGAGTTAGGGGGAAAAGACTAAGCCATTATTACTACTCAGGCAAATTAATTCACCTGGTTTGATCTTGTTGGATCAATTTCTTCATCTGGAAAACTCAAGGCTTAAATCTCTTCTGTGTATGTAATTCTCTGACTGTTGCTCTTTGTGTTCTGTGTTGCACTATAGTAAGGCAGTTTTATGGCAGCTCAGAGTTAATATTAACTATAGGAGTGCAAGGGTCCTTTGGTTAAGCTTCAGGAAGTTTATAAATCTTAATCTTTATGCTTGGCAACATAGAAACTTGTATTAAACAAAAGCTAGATGGAAATACTTTAGAAAAACTGAAGTAAACTACTTAAAGTTATAGAAGTCTAATGGAGTATTCACCAATGATCGTATTTAGAAACGTTTTAGTTACAATTGTTAATTTTATTTGTTTGAACTTCAAAATTAAATTCCACTCATTTGGAGCCAGAATCTAAATTACTGAATGATAATTGAATAGGAAATAGTATAATTATGGTTCTGAGACGTAGACTTTTCTGAGCTTGAATAATGCCTCTGTGTACTAATAGTTTAGAGTTCAGACACTATTATTTTTGTACATTATGCCTATAAAAATTTAAGAACTTACACATTTTGCCTGAGTTTTCAAATTTATTAACAGTTGGTCATAATCTTGTCTTTTTTAATCCATTACATAGTTATGTTTCTATTTTCATTAATGGTATTATCGTTGTTGTTGTGAAGGTGGGCCAGACTCTTAGAGTTTCATGATCTTTTTAAAGCATCAATTTGTGGTTTTATTGATTGCTAGTATTGTTTTTCTCTGTTCCTTTTCTGTTCATCAGTTTCTGGTTTTATCTTTACTATTTCCTGTGTCATTTTTTCCCTTTTTATTTGATTTATTATCTCTGCTATTTTTCTGATTTTTTAAGTTGCATGCTTAGCTCTTTAATATTTAGGCCTTTTAGAAAGTATTATGTAGTTCATGTATTTGCCTTTCAGGAAATGTATACTTTTATGACTGACCTTTACTGGAATCTACTTGAGAGTGAATCTGTTTCCCTGTATTTTACTCACAAAGAAAAAGAATCACCTCAGATAGTAGCCTATGAATAAGGGTCCTTTCCTGGGATTCCTTATCGAAAAGATTCTGTGAATATAGATTTTGGAAGTCTTTTCTGAAACTTGTAAGGTCAGGGCTTGCAAAACAATTTAAAACCCATGCAAGCGAATTTTAAATAATGAATGCTCATATTTTTGCCTTATCTATAGCATCTGTCTAGGATTTAAACATTAGCATATACTTTCGTTAACCTTGTCAGTCCCCTACCCTACCTCTGAAGATGTGTGAAAGTCATGCAATTATCCCATGCGTTTTAGGCAAATGAAATAATGTGTCCACAGTATCTTAACCTGTCATTTGTAGTTAGGTTATTTTATCCGTGAGAGATGTACCACAGCATGGCCCACAAATGTGAAAACAGGTACATGAATGTCTACTTTATGGGTTCTGGATTCTAGAGAAGTTTTTAATTCCCATATCAACAGTACAGGAAAAATAAGATAAAGAAGCAAGCAGATAGTTGGATTATTAATTGGATTACTTCAGAATGTCATTTAACTTATTAATACTACATTTATTAGATATATTAATCTTCATATATTTAATGGCATCTATGAAGCACCAGCATTACATTAACTGCTACAGGTTTTGTTTACATAGACTATAAATTAAGTTTTAACTTACTGTGGCTATATAATTAAGAGGCGGAGGAACTGCAAAGAGCAACAAAAAAGTTTAGTAGAGAGAGACACACACAGAGAGATTGAGCATGTGCACCAGAGTTAATACTCTGAGCCCCGCAAGTGGCTGTTGTTGAGGATGGGAAGGGCTAGCCTGGTGGGAGGGTGCTCACAGTGTACAGAAGTGGCAGTGCTGGTGCTCTACCAATGAACTATGCCCCAGCCCTTTTTACAATTTTTTTTTTTTACATTGAGAATTTGCTATGTTCTCAGGTACAACTTGAGATCTTCCTGGCCGAGCACTTTATGTGCTAGGATTAGAGATGTACACTACTATGCCTAACCTTCCGTGGTATTTTAGATATTTTTATTTGTGTTTAAAAATAGATTTCTTATTTAACAAGAGGCTATCCAGTATAAATAAATTAAAATTTACTATATAATGACCATTGTATCTTAACTACTACTGACAGTCTATAAATGTGTTTTGGTAATCCTTTACTTATTAATGCCTTTATTCTGCCCCTGCCCCTAAGTCTTTATGTACTGGTTCTTTGGGATCCTCCCGTCTCAGCTTTCTCAGTGCTGGAATCATAGGCGTGCTCCATCATGCCAAGTTTGAGGCAGCATGGCATGTGATACCAAGGATCAAACATGGGTCCTTGGGCTTTGCAGGTGGGCACTTAGACCCCCCCCCAGCCATCTCCCCAGACCCTTTTCTGACTGTTTTGAAGAAGTTTGTTGTGGAAAGTAACATTGAAGTTGTATTGCACCGCTAGTTAATATTTGAATTAGGAAATGTCTCCTGATGAACAGATAAGGCCAGTTTTTAAGAAGCATTTAATATTTTGGCATAAACATATGCTCTTTGGGTGTGCGTATGTGGTGCTGGGGATTAACCCAGTACCTTGAGGTATTCCTACCATCTCTACCCAGACCTTAACAGCATCTTGGAATATTACATACTTTATCTTATTTGTGGGTATGTCCCATACAGTAAGTTTTCCCAAAGACAGAAAGCAGAGATTTTTGCTTCTTAAGTGTTTATTTATACCAACTCTTACTTGCTATATGGTAAACTAAGGGAAATGCTAGTGAGATATTTTGAGTCTTAAATGGATTATTTTCAATTAAAGTGTCTTGAAGAGAATCTTAAACAACAAGGGCCAAGCAAACTGTTTTGTTTTAGTTTAATCATCTGCCTTTGTCGCATAACAACCTTTAAATATGGGAAGCAGGGAATCAGAGCTGGAGATGTGTCTTCCTTTCTTACTTGTGCCGGACACTGAGAACTGTGTTCTGGTGAATCTCATGCCCATTCTTGGCTAGCTGAGAGAACATCTAGTAAAGGGTAGAGTCGTTGAATACATGAGCTGGAAATAATCTTTTGAGGAAAATGGCATCTAGATTTCCCTGAGAGGGGATCTTGTTTCACTAGGCTTTCAGTGTTCTTCAAAGGCTGGGTGAAGATGACGATGTGACAAACAGGAGAAGGGACTGTGGCTTAGAATAATGCAAAGCAGGATCGTGTATTTTGAGAGAACAAGGCTCCAATGTTTCATAATATTATTACTGTTTTTTATAATTTTTAATTATTTAATTATGATGGTTTAGTTTTGCATCTGTAATGAAATACATTTTGCAATTTTTTTTGTGCCTGTCCTTTCACTCCAGTTTCTGCTTTCCTGAATTATTTATTATTATTTTTAAAATTTATTTTTAAGGTTTTCATTGTGCTATTCATTCAAGAAAGAATTTGATTATGAAGGGTCCAGATAGAACTATCCTCTAATTTAGTATATAGGAAATATTAAAATAGCTTTGTAGAAGACTCTAATCTAAGAAATTGGGAGTTGTGGGAAAATGAAAGTTGAAGATGCTTTGATTTTTAGTAGGTTGGTAAGAAATACATATTTTTAGCATGGGGAAAATAAGAAAAATTAAGTTGCATGCAGCTGTTTATAAGAAATGTAACATGCAAAAGCTTCTTTTAATCTATGTCAAGGTAGGAAAGTTTGTACCTTTTAAAAATACTTTTTAATTTTATAAATTTTAAAAATTAGTTCCAACAAAGTAAAATCTTGCCAGAGATTTGGCTCAGAGGTACAGGTGCCTGTGTGGCAAATGCAAGGTCTTGAGTTTGATCCCTGGTACCAAAAAAAAAATTTAAAAAGTAAAATCTTTACTGCTAGAAAAATGTGGCATTGCATGTTTTTGTAGTATTAAAACCTATTTAGGATATAAGATTTAATAGTGCAATTGAGTTTGTAGTAGGAATAATACAACATTTTAATTGAAAGCAGGTGTAGGGGCCTGGAGTTTGATCCCTGGCCCTACATTCCTCTCCATCGCCGGGGTGCACTAAGATGGCAACTGAGACTGGGCGTGGTGGTGCAGGTCTGTAATCCCAGCTCTTGGGAAGTTGTAAACAGGTGGATCACTATGAGTCTGGTCTAGTAGTGAGACCCTGCAGGCCCTGTAGACCCTTCCGTAAAAACAAAAACAAAAACAAAGTAGTTTAAGCAGGTAGTGCTTAAAATTCCTATCGTGAAGACTGAATGGTCTCAGATCAGTCCATTTTCTGATCAGCCTATTTTCTGCATGCTCCAGCCTACTACTGATCCTTACAGCAGCGGTGAACCTAGCACATGGGCTGTTTCTCTCATGAAAAGCCCTAAGGCTTGCCAACACCATTGTCATGAAACTTGCATTTCAGTTACCCTACTTCTCAACTCTAGAATTTTTTGTTTCCACTCCTCTTTAAGAAATCATTTTTCTCTATTAATGATCTCTATTCAATGAGATAACATTCTTGTTGTTTTGTTTAGTTCTTTGCTTTAATGCTTTTTTAGCACATTTAAAATAGTTTTTGTGTGAGAAATTCAATGTATGGGCCACATCAGGCCTAGTTTTAATTAATTGCATATTTTTTTCTGGGCAAGGGATATACCTTTTTCTTTTTTTGTACAGCACATTTTTTGTGTGTATGGTTGAAAATGGGACCTTTTTAAAGCTAAAAGGCAACTGGATTTGTGATATCAAAGTAATATATAAGCGATATACAAGAAATTGAATCTATAGAAACATTCTGTAAACAAATGGTTTATATCATTTTGTAATGTCTTTGCCTACTTCATACTGTCTCTGAATTTGCCTGTTGTGAACATTTCATGTAAGTGGAATTCTGTAAAAGGATACGGCCTTTATTTCCTTTATTTTTAGGGTTTTAAAGATTTATCCATGTTTCAGTGCACACCAGTACCTTAAATTCCCTTTTTATGGCTAAATAATAAACCATTGTATGGAAATTCTACAGTTTATTCAGCGAACATGCAGGTTATTTCTACCTTTTGGTTATTCTGAATGAAGTTGCTATGAATATTTGTGCATAACTTTTTGTTCAGATATGTGTTTTTATTCCACATTCTTTCTTAGAAGTGGAGATTGGTATATTAATGGTAATTGCTTACTATTTAAAAAACAGCCAGGTTGTTTTCTAAAGCAGCCCAGTCTGCTATTGAGTCAGTTGCTTTACAGTCACAAAGCAAAGGAATAGGCTTCATAAATCCACACTTATATAAGTGAAATTGTTTATGTGCTAACAATTTGTAGAGAAAGTGTCTCCATGAAAATAGTTAACATTACCTCTTTTTGATTACGCTCTGAGGGCTCCTGAGTGTTACTGCCATGCTCAGCAGAATTAAAGTCTTTTGCTGATTCTTCATGATAGCGAACGTTTCTGTTTAACCAGCTTTAATTTGCTCTACAACAGAAAAGCCCATTATTCATAATCAAATAGTACAGAGCAGACATGCATGGGGTGACTGCTACTTCCTAGTCTAGCAGTGTCATTTTGGGGAATAACTTCCTTTTTTGAAAAACTTGAATTTCTCTCTGTAAAATGAGTTTAGTAGTATTGTCTAACTTGAAGTGTTCCTAGAGGGATCTTGTATGCCTGGCACTGTCCAGCTGCCCAACAAGTGTTAGCTGTTGTTGCCATCATCATTATTATTACTTAATATTTTAAAATACTCTGGTGCTATTTGGAGATGAAACCTGTCTTAATACAGTAGTCAGATTATTGCTTTAGCAAAACAAATCACAATCAAAATATTTAAGGTAAAGGAAGAATGGAAGTGGAAAAAAAATTAATTTGATATTGCTGTTAGGTAGTTACCCATCCTTTTTTAATTTTTAATTAATTTTAATGAGAAAGAAACAGCAATGAGACAGTTTCAAAACAGGTTAGCAGGACAGTTACAATAATTAATACACTACATATTATCTTTGTAGTAGGTATACAGAGTATAAGATGCAAACATAATGTCTTATCTAAACACTAGTACAAATCTCACTGAGCTAAGAGAAAGTAGCTAGGTATCTATGCCCTTTTCTCCCCTCCCGTGACCTGCTCAGCATGCCCTGGTGGTGGGGCTGGTGCAGCATGTTGTGCTGGGGATTGAACCATGGTCCCTGCGGTTGCCTGAGCTTGCCTAAGCAGGTGCTTTAGACTGCTGACCTATCTTGCTGGCCCCTATTTTGCACATATATATTTTTTTCTACTACAAAATGCTCCTTCATTTATTTATTTATTTATTTATATTTATTTATTTATTTATTTATTTTTGGTGGGACTGGGGTTTGAACTCACGACCTTGCACTTGCCAAACAGGCACTTGTGCCATGGAGCTATCTCCCCAGCCCCTGCTCCTTCATTTATATCCCCCTTTTTTGTTTTCTTTTGTTAGAGATGGGTGTTCCATTGCCATTCTATTCATCTTATTTTTAATGTGTATTAAAACTGCAACAATTTAGTTTTCTTTTTCTTCTCCAAGCAAAATAAAATTTAAACAATTTTTATTTTTCACTGAAATTAAACGTTTAGATAAAATCATTACACCTTTTCGTACTTTTTTTTTTTTTTTTTAAAGATAGAACTGGGTTAAACCTTTCATAGAATACTTGGAAGACATTTGATTGTACATTAAGTTGTCAACTGTCACATTTTTCTATAGCTAATAACCAAAAAAAGTAAATTTTCCCTGTTACATTTTTCTTACAATGCTTCAAATACAGAATCTTCAAAATGTACACACACTTCAGTTCGCTGTGCTAATAAATGTCTTGAACCTGAAGGCCACTACTTGGAGCACTTCTTGCAGAGGCCAAAGGTAGCTTCTGTTAACCTCACCATGTCTCAGTACATTTGCATTGTAGGGATGTTGAGCAACATCTGCAGCCATTACCTGTCAGATGCAAGAAGCACCCTCTCTGTACATCCACCGTAAGCGTCAGTGGTCTGTTGTTTCCCAGAATGCACACCCCATGGGGCGCCACTCAGGTTGTATTAAGTTTTTGAAACTGTTACTTAAACAACAGGAGTTAGAATTTTTTATGTGCGATTGTGAATTACCAAGGGGAGAACATGAAACTTTAGCTTATATGACCACAGTCCCTTTTTAAAATAACAGCATCAGAGCGAAATTCCATTGTGATTGTCCCTTTCCAAGTGGGGAAATTGAGGACTAGGGAGGTTAGCTAGCTAAGCTAGGCAGAGTCTGCATTACTTTCACACTTGCCAAGCATCTGCCTCATGCTAGTTCCTGTGTTAGGTATTGGGACAGCAGCCATAATTCACAAGGTGTGTAGACAAACACCAGTAACTACAACACAGCGTGGTTAGTGCCATATGATTCTGAGGCAACACTTATTTTCAGATAGATCAGTGAGCTGCATCCCTGTTGGAATTGCTGAAGCTCAAATGACTCTGGAGGTACAGTTAACAGATGGGTTGGAGAGGTGGCTTTTATATTCTAGTGCATAACTTAGGCCTGGGCCAGGGTAATAGCACCTTTGGAATGAGAAAGTCAAGGATGAACTTGGGAACACTTGTGTCAGGGTGCGCCCAGGAAGAGCAGTCCCAGATAGGAGATACAGCAGGTGAAGGGCTCCAGTGTGGTGCAGGGCAGGCAGAGGCTGTGCTGGTTGAGTGTTTTGCTTAGGGTCTGAGCTTGTGTTGGGGTTGTCTGTGCCTCGCTCACAGGTTATGTGGCACTGGGCGTATTACCTTACTTCTTAAAGGCCCACTAGCACTGTAGAAGCTACTCTTTTTGCCAGGGTATGCAAAGTACAGAGTAGCATGGCTGCTATAGACGAGCTCAATAAATACTGGGTGATATCAGCACATAAAATGAGGATTCTGAAACATCCATTGCATTTAATATGGAGGTTGTGGGTGATCATAGCAAAAATCCATGTCAGTAGAAGGATGTTTGAGAAGTAAGACATGAAGCAGTGGAGGCTGTGAATTCACAAAGCTTCTTAATTAGTTGTGAATGGGATAAGGAGGTTTGTTGCTCAGAGACGTGAAGGTTTTGAGTGTGCAGGTTTAAAGGAAAAAGACAGGAGGGGCTTGAGTTTAGTATTCAGGGTAGGAGACCAGGAGAGATGGAGTTGGTGAAGATAAGCAAGGGATGGGAGTTGAACAGGAATGCAAAACACTTGGGAAGGCAGGCAGGCAGGTAGGGAGAAGTGATGGAGACCAGGGAGGAGGCGTTCTGTGCTAGGATTGCCTCAGAGGGTCCAGGCTGCTGGAATTGAGATTTGTAGTTTTCTGGAAATTGGTTTCCTTCTGGTGTTTTGTCTATAAAGGCAACATTTACCAACCCCAAAAGACAGGAAGAGAGGAGTCTCTTAGGAAGACAGGCAACATTCAGAGTCTGTTTGTAAAGTTAACGAACACCACAGGGAGTCACCTTGAAATTCACGTTCGCATGGCAGTCACAAGAAAAAAGAAAGAGTCCCAGGATCTACTTGTCTTGAACTCATGATCTTGGCTCTCGTCCTCATATCTGTGCCCAGATCTACTTGCCAACTTTTCTGTCTTTTCTGCTTGCTGGCCATATGCTGTTTTTCTGACCAGCGATAGCAAAACCCTCTTCTTTCCAGACTCCTGTACGAGGCAGGAGAAACTCCCACCACTCTTAAATCTGGGAGACCTGGGGAAAGTAAGTTCTACACGAGATGGAGAAAGTGTGACTCCTTCCCAGTGCAGAAGCAGCACATTAGATGGCCCTCTGCTCGAATCCAGGGAGCTGAAGGGCAGCTGACCTGCGCAGAGATACTGCAGGGGTCCACAACTACCAGGGGCCCTCTGGACTTGCACTTCTGAGACACTTCTGCTACATTGTTACCTTTGTACGGGCTCCCAGCCACCTCTAGAAGGAAGAGTCTATAGTTGGAGAAGTATCATGGAAAATGACTTGCCAAAGGTATTTGTGCAGTCTGCGGTAAATATTCTTCATAGTTCATCTCCTTTCTTTCCGTTTAAAAAATACTTACTATGGGTGAAGTGTGTTTTTGATTGTTTCTCCATTGAACTTGAGGAAGTACCTCCCTTGGTTCCTATTTTTTGTTTCTCTTATTTTGAAGACAGACAAGATTTCATGACTAGGTGGGAGAACACCCAAATTTGAGGGATTGCTCCAAGTACATTCATTCTTGTAGCTTAGAAAAAATAGTGGCCTTCCTCAACTGCTGCAGGAAAGAGCCAATATTGGGAACAGCTGTGTTTTAGTCTCCTAATTGTTATTTCTTTGTCTGTAGCTCAATAGTCCAGCAAAGAATGAATAGCACTTTTGCTGATCATCTCTGTTTTGATCAAAATTGCTCTGAATGTAAGAACCATAGTCTACCTTAAACTCTTAGGCATTTTGCCACAATTGTTTTCTCCTTTGATAACAGCTTTCTTCAGCCTCTGTTCCTTTCTGAGAAACCAAATTGAGAGTAGTAAACAAATGATATTTCTGTAAACTCTCAGGAACTATTCAGATCTGTGAACCTTGTTGTCTCTTCTAAACACAACTCACTTGTTTTCTTGGGTCTTGTCAGGCTCTTCTACAGCCTGAAACCTAGCATGTCCCAAGTGTTACTCTTGATTTTTCCTGCTGTAGTTCCTGTGTTGGTTAATGACATTCTTTATCATGCCCACAGGATACCCTTGGAGCCCTTTTTTTTTTTTTTTTGCTTACTTCCAGCGGCTACAGGGTTACTCCACTTTGAGGTGGATATTCTAGGGAAGTTGATCCATTGGGTCCTCTGAAGGGTCAGGCGGTAGAGGGTAGGACCAGTCCTTATTCCTGATGCCTCCTGCCTGGAATCCTCTTCCTCCTGCCAGGTTCCCATTCTTTAATCTCCTTTCTGGGAAGTTGTGTTTAGTTCCTACTGTAGATTACCTTTTTTTTTTTTTTTTTAAAACACTAGTAGTCATGAAATTATTTAGTAAGTTTATATTGTTTGGCTATTTTGCTAGATGAGAATAGGAACTCATTAGGTCAGTGTCTGACACATACATAAACACAAAAACAGCCTCCTTTAGTTGATTTGGGTTTGGAATAGTTTATGTGGAATAGAAAAGAAACGATGCTAATTAATTTTGTTTAATCTTTTTAGGCTTTTTCCTGTGGCCTCTGATTTTCTTTTCTTTTTTTTTTTTGAGACAGGGTCTCACTGTGCAGTTCAGGCTGGCTTTGAGCTCACTTTTGTAGCCCAGGCTGGTCTCGAACTCACAACGATCCTCCTGCCTCAGCCTCCCAAGTGCTGGGATTACAGGCGTGAGCCACCACGCCTGGCGGCCTCTGATTTTCTAACTTAGAAAAAAGTGTATGAAAATTCTGACCCCATAAAAATAATTTTTTTTTTTTTTTGTCTTTTTGAGACAGGGTCTCACTATGCAGTTCAGGCTGGCCTTGAGCTCACTTTTGTAGCCCAGCCTG